>JAHKKF010527399.1:0-12196 GCA_019740295.1 Labeo calbasu | reverse complement strand
TATATAATATTAGTTCTTCAATTTTATTAGCTAGTTGTTTTTATTATATAATTTTTATAAGTCTATTGAAAGTTGTTTTGGTTAACAGCAACAACACTGTGGCTAATAGAGTTGAGGTCAAAAGTTTACATCCCCCTTTCAGAATCTGCAAAATGTTAATTATTTTATCATACAAAATGCATGTTATTGTTTATTTAGTACTGACCTGAATAAGATATTTCACATAAAAAGATGTTCACATATAGTCCACAAGAGAAAATAATAGTTGAATTTATAAAAATGTTTACATCCCCGTGATTCTTAATACTGACTCATATACAACTATTACAGAAGGTTCAAGTGCTCGCTGATGCTCCAGAAGGAAAAATGATGCATAAAAAGCTGAGGGGTGAAAACTTTTGAACAGAATGGAGATGTGTACATTTTTCTTATTTTTCGTTTAGTACTGCCCTTCAGAAGCTACAGAAGATTACATGTTTCCCAGAAGACAAGTCAAGTTAAATTTACCCTGATCTTCAAATTCAAAAAGTTTTCACCCCCTGGTTCCTAATGCATGGTTTTCCCTTCCAGAGCATTAGTGAGCGTTTGAACCTTCTATAATAGTTGCATATGAGTCCCTCGGTTGTCCTCAGTGTGAACAGATGGATCTCAAAATCATGCTGTCATTGCTGGAAAGGTTCATATACACAAAAATGTTGGAAAACCAAAGAATTTGTGGGACCTGAAAGTTTTTTCTGAAGAACAACGGGCAATTTAACTGTTCAGGACAAACAAGGGACTCGTGAACAACTATCACAAAAAAAAAAAAAAACACACAGCTGTGGATCATTCAGGTAAAAACACAGTATTAAGAATCAAGGGGGTGTAAACTTTTGAACCAGGTCATTTTTTATAAATTCAACTATTGTTTTCTCTTGTGGACTATATGTAAACATCTTTCATGTGAAATATCTTATTCAGGTCAGTACTAAATAAACAATAACATGCATTTTGTATGATCCTTCTTATTCTGCACAATTCTGAAAGGGTGCTGTAAACATTTGACCTCAACGGTATATGAAAATCAGTTCTGTGTGCACGTTTACCTCATAGTGCTTGTGTATGCTGTCAATGCATATGTATGTGTGTTTGAAAGGTTAACATGTAGCGTAACACCCTAACCCATCTTACAGAGGTCAGTTCAATTGCACTGTCCAATTCAGAACATTGTAACCTTCAGTTTGATGCCTGCAGTGATGGAGTTACACTCAAAGCAGTTCATCTCCTTTCTCATTTCCTCCCACTTGGATGGGGTCAGACTGGCAGCAATCAGTTGCGAGTGTATCTCTGTGTGTGTGTGTTGTGCAGGGTGGTGTTAACTATGTTTGCAAGTGCATTTTTTTTCAGAGTTGGAGTGGGAGGCAGAGCAGCAGTTTGGAGCTCTTTATACATTATTCATTATGGCGGGTAAGAAACAACAGCCTGGAGTAGAAATAGAGAGGGAGAGAAGCTTCTCTTACACCCAGTATAACCCACAAACTGTTATGTTGTGCCTCTCGCCCCTCTTGAGATTCTAAATCCATTTATTAGTGAATTAGGGGGTGTTTTTCTGCTTGTTTTTTTTTTTCTCCACACACTCACGATGGGGTCCAGAAGTGTGAGAGCATGTTAAAAAATTTGGGAAAGTTTTAGGAAATGTCTGGGAAGATTATTGAAAAAAAATATGTAAGTTTAAAAAACACAAGTAAGTATAAAGCTATTCTTGAAGCTATTGGGAATGCACATACTAAACAAAAAAATGCTTAGCTCTTTTTGTTTAAGGATGTGGTTTTACCTTCCTAAAATCTGCCTTATTGAGTGCTGAAAAATCCTCCATTCATATTTTCTCTGTGGTCTGTGGATTACCACATACACACTGAATTGTGCTAGATATGTGTCTAATGCAAGTTCAGGTTTGTTTTTTGTTAATTCCTTCCATTCTCACTCATTTCCTGTTTTTTTCTACACTACACCGGTCAATAAAAGTGGCATAAAGGCCAAAAATAGAATGAAAAGAGGTCACACATCTGGTCAGGATTGAATTGTCTATACACAGTGTAATCATAAAGCTGTCAGCCGTCTCGCACAGCATGTCACAGTACAGTTGTCCGTGATCTTTAATGAGCAGTGTAGCTGTCACTTTGTCTAAGATCAAAGGATTTTTACCGAGATATCTTAGTTTTATTTCATGCCAGTGTCTCGTGGGATGTCTGGAGTAGCAGGAAATGAAGCAGGCCGAAAGAACAGCCTGAATGACAATAACCCTCATGCCTTTGTTTTAAAAGCGCCAGACACATGAAGAGGACAAGTACTGGCTTTGATCAGCGCCACAAATTACACTTTAATTATGAATCGGGGTATACATGAGGATTGTGTTTTTGTTACTACTGTGTGTGAAGAAAGAAAAGCAAGGGGGAATGTTTGTTTTGGTTCTCGGTTGATGTATGAGAGACTGAAAGTTTATGTCTTATTTGTCCGGTGCTTGTGTTTGTCATGATGGAGCTGTCAGGGATCGGTGGGGGATTTTGAGTGGCAGCTCTCAGCTGTTCTGTCGTCGTTAATCATCTCTTAATCAGAACGGCAGTGGAGGAGGAACAGGAGACGCTCTCAATCTCACACAACTAACTCAGTCTCTTATATTCAGACAATATGTATTTTGAGCCAACAACAGGAAATTGTCTCGCAGTTCAGACAAGGATAATGGATGCATCCAAATATGCCTACAACTCTACTGAATTTCAACCAAAAACAGTAAGTGTAGTATGTCCAAATTTCATTAAACAGTAGGCAAAAATTACCCAGAGATTCTAAATTGCCTATACACCTTATTCTTCAACGTGGAAGTAAGCCTATGGGCGAGACTTCCGGTTCATTAGCCGCTATAGGGAAATAATGAGAAGAATAACAACATGCAGTAAATGGTAAAACTGTCCATAATTAAGATAACACGTTAAAATAAAATGGTAGGACACATCAATTTGCAACATCAAGCCGCAAAATGAGCCGTTTTGTACAGCTGAAAATAGCTGGACGCAGGTGAGACCAGAAGCCAGACTCTTAAAATTCACACGATTAATGCTTAAAAGAATGTGAAGTCGACTTAAACACCCACGTGATCTTATTTCTAAAAGACAGTAATAGAGAGAGAGAGAGCAAGAGAGAGCAAGAAAGAGCGAGAGCAGTTTGGGTATGAAACAGCTTCACAAACAGCTTCTTTTCAATCACACAGTATTATTTTTGTCTTACAATCACTTATATCAAAACAGAAGTACTGGGAAAATGTTTGTAGTTTGAATATTAATACCGATGCCTATGTTAGCGATCAAAATTGAGCAAATCATCTTTTGATAGTTGTTTTGTCATCTTTTGATGTATTTGTCATTGAATCATTCATAAAAGAGATTTGTTCAAAAATTCTGATTCATTCAGTAGTGGAACGTGAAGTACAGTATTTATCATTCATTCAAACACTTTTTTAAAATTAAACATTTCAAAAATTCTAATTAAACTTTTTTTAATAGAATGAGGTAATTAATATTTTGTCACAGTCTCTAGTAAATTACTGATTAATTATTCGTAACTTGCAACTGTGAGTTATAAAGTCAGAATTGTGAGATACAATCTCACAATTCTGACTTTTTTTTTCTCAGAATTGTTTGTATCTCACAGATTTTACTTTTTCTCATAAATGTAAGTTTATATCTAGCTTTTTTTCTTGAAATTTTGACTTTTTTTTCTCAGAATTGTGTGATGTAAACATTTGTGAGAAAGTCAGAATTGTGAGATTAAAACTAGCAATTTTGACTCTGTATCTTACAAATTTTACTTTTTCTTATAATTGTGTGTTTATATCTAGCTTTTTTCTTGCAATTTTGACTTTCTTTCTCAGAATTGTGAGATATAAACTCACAATTGCAAGTTATAATGTCTAGTTTTGAGGGGGAAAAAAATACTGTTCTCAGAATTGTTTTTGTCTTTATAACACAAGACATAAAGTTGCAATTCTGAGGAAAAAAGTCCAAACTGTACATTTGTGTCTTGCAAGTCTGACTTTATTTCTCAGAATTAGGACTTTATTTATGAGAATTGCATGTTTATATCTCACAGTTCTGACTTATAACTCGCAGTTGCAAGTTTATATCAGAGTTCTGAGGGGAAAAGAAATGCAATTCTGAGAAATAAAGTCATATTTGTAAAATGTAAACTCGTAATTGCAAGAAAACAGTCAGAATTGTGAGAATTTTTTTTTTCCAGAAACGGTCTTCCATAGAATAGTGATCTCTGTTTAAAAACAAACAAACAAAAAAAAAACGTGATTCTCAGTTTATCCATAATTGTGCAGCTCAAATAAGCAATGCAATTCAAGTTGTAGGTCACATGACAGTACTAACATGGTGGATGTATTATATCTGGATTACATTCATACTACACAAATTCATAAATAGAACATATTTTATAGTCACAAAATACATACTTATTCAAATGTGGTATATACTCTGAAAGTTTGTGATTTCAGACCCAGCTGATGTTTCTTTTTCATATTTATCTTGCTGTTTTAAGAGAGTACCACTGTTTTGTATTGTGTACATTGTATTTCATTCCATAAGCTTCTGTTTTTGATACATATCTTTTTCTTATCATTAATATATATTAATCCCTATTTTACAAGAAAACCTGGGATATGTTTTCCAATACGAATATCTAAATGAAAAGCAAACCTATTAAGAATTCTTTCAGATTTGAAATCTTTCTAGGTGTTGCTTTTAGGACAAACCTCACTTTTTTCTTTAGTAGTTATTTTAAAAATAAAATTCATGGAAATCGGAAACTGCTGTAAACTTAATTTTAAAAACATTTTCTAGAATAAAAATCTATTTTATGTTGATTCACTTTAATAGTTAGTGTGTGTTGTTTTAAGGATGTTTAGATATTTGCAAAGTGTTTGCTCATAAATTTTTAATACTGTTCCTAAAGTGTTGAATTTGTGCTGGTTGTGTCTCGGAGTCTGCCTAACCAGCATTGAACACACAGTGGATGGATTTGACATTATTCTGACAGCAGGAGAGCGTCTTAATCAAATCTTTATCAGCATGTTCAGACAGTTATCATCACCAATCTGTTGCACACTCAGGCAGAAGAACTTCAGCTCGCGGTTTTCTTTTAATTATTTACAGTTCTCTCTCTGTCTGTCTCTTTAGCGCCTTCCCAGGTTAACGAGCTGCGAGCGGAGAAGGTTGAGCAGCGCAGTGTGACTCTGGTTTGGAGGGAACCCGCCGTGTATCCCAACAGCAGCCGCACTGAATACGAGATCAAATACTATGAGAAGGTACAGTTACTTTCTCTGTCCTCTCTACTAAAGCGCCGAAACTGTTATTAACCTGCACGCGTGTACAGCCACACTAAACAGCAGGCTCCCACAGGTCTGTAGCTCATTGATCATTCAGTCAGATGCAGTAGCTGGTTTAAAACATGTGGCTACCTGACACTGGTGTCTGATCAAACTCCTGCCAGGATTGAGGGAAAAAAAAAATCTCTCTTGCACAATAATACATTTCTTACGAACACTGAGTGAGTTCACATATAAAATCTTAAACACCTCGTAGTTCATAACCAGATAACATGTAATGTAAATGACTTAAAAAAATGTCTGACTGTACATTTCTGTTCCTTCAGGACCAGAAAGATCAGAGCTATTCGACGGTGAAGACGGCCGCCACTAGAATCAGCGTCAACAACCTAAAACCAGGCACCACCTATGTCTTTCTCATCCGTACCTGCTCCAGCCCAGCACTTTCTTCTCTTTCGTCCTCTCCTCTTTCTTCTTCTTCTTCCTCCTCCTCCTCTTCCTCTTTGTCTCCATCTTCCCCGTCTGCTTCCTCTTCCTCCTCCAGCCCCGTGGCAGCTGTGTCGCCCCCTCCGCTCGACTACGGGGCGTACAGCGCACCGCTGGAGCTGCAGACGCTGGGGGAACGTGAGTGTCTCTCTTTGTTTTAGAAGAAAGAGTGTATGTGACAAGAATTGAAAAAAGCAATTATTTTTAGCAGCCCAAAAACATGTTGTGAACTGTACCTTTTTTTAGTTTATTTCATACACAAAACATGTTGGCTTTACAGTGAAACAATGACTTTAAAGTGCAAATGCTTGCTGTCATCTTTAATTTAGGAGGGCGCATTCATATTGAATGAACACTTTGGAAGGACTTTCACATGTGACCTCGTAATGCTACTTCATTGTAGCGCACAAACAAGTATTTGAACAGCTTTAGATTATGCAGAACAAAGCTGCCATGTTTGGTGCCTGGTTGCAAACCATTTGGACTGGATGAGTCTCATTCCAGATCCTGTCTGGTATCGCTCCACTGTGTTTTTGCTCCTAACAGCTTGGGGTTTTTCTCAAATGTGAAATGCTCCGCTAGGTTCAAAATGGTTGATTAAATCGGATAGTAGAGAAGTTTTCTCTTCTAAGCCCTCAAAAAACTTGTTTTAGCCCTAATTGCATGCTGTGAAGTATGGAAGCCTGTTTCCGCCACTTTTTATCTTTTTATTTGCGACTTTTTATCTCGCAATTGCGAGTTTACATCTCGCAGTTCTGACTTTTTTTCTTTTTTTCTCCGAATTGTGAAATATAAATGTGAGTTATGAAGTCAGATATAATGCAAGATATAAACTCGCAAATCAGACTTTTTTTCTCAGAATTGCATGATAAAAACTCGCTGCTGTAAATTACAGTCAAAATTGCGAGACATAATCTTTCAATTCTGAGAAATAGTTGCAATTATAGTTGCGTAATGCAAACTTGCAGTTGCGAGAACTGCAGGACTCACAAAATCAGACTTTTTTCTCTGAATTTTGTGATTAAACTCGCAATTGTGAGTTATGAAGTCAGAATTGCAAGACATAATCTCACAATTCTAAGTAAATTCGCAGTTCTAAGAAAATACAGATGTTTTTTTTTGGCAATTCTGACTTTTCAAGTTATTAAGTTATTAAGTCAGAACTGTGAGATGTAAACTGGCAATTTTGAGAACATATCAGTATTTTCCCCTTAAAATTGAAATGTATAACTCACAGTTGTAAGTTTATATCTCACAATATTGAGATAAAAGTCAGAATTGCATGAGAAAAATTTTAATTATAAGATATAAACTCACAAATGTGAGAAAAAAAGTCAATATTGTGAGATCAGTTTTTTTTAATCAGAGGCAGAAACAAATGCATGTTTGTTTTTCAGAGTCCAGTTATTTAAAATTAAATGTAAAAATTATATTTTTATATTATGTGATATTAATTAAATTATATTCATTATATTACCATTTAATGTGACTTCAAAGTGTTATGATTAGGACTTTCAGTCATACAATATTTTATTGTGAATTTAAATATTTTTAGTACTCATTTTTGTAGTTAGTGTATTAAGAAAAGAAGACTGAATAATAGGCCTGTGACTGATATTTATAGCATAAATGAAAAAAAATCAATACAATTCAAGAGTTTAGAGTCAGTAAGATTTTTATAGGATTTACTTTTATTCAGCAAGGAATAAATAAATAAGGAATAAATATATTGAATGTGACCATTAAGATGCATACATTAAAAAAATGCATTTTTAACTGTCTTTTCATCAAAGAACCATGACAAATCAACTGAAATATTAAGCAGCACAACTAATTTCATCACTGATATTAAGAAATTATTCTTCCACATATAATTCCACATATTAGAATGATTTCTGAAGAATCATGTAGCTCTAAAGACTGAAGTAATGGCTGCTGAAAATTCAGCTTTGCTATCATAAAAATATACATCAAAAGTTTGGGATCAGTACAATTTTAATTTTTTATTTTATTTTATTTTTTTTACCGAAGATTCTTATGCTCATCAAGACTGTTTATTTAATCAAAAATATTGATAACATTAATAATTCAAATAATAAATCAGCATATTAGAACGATTTCTGAAGGATCATGTGACACTTAAGACTTGAGTAATGGTTGATGAAAATTAAGTTTGCATCACAGGAATAAGTTATATTTTAAAATAGAAACCATGATTTAATTTTGTAATATTTCACAGTATTACTGTTTTTTTCTGTATTTTTGATTAAATAAATGCAGCCTTGATAAGCATAAGAGACTTCTTTAAGAAACATTAAAAGTCTTACTGATTCCAAACTTTTGAATGGCAGTTTACATTGTAAATTAAAGGAGAAGTCCACTTTCAGAACAAAAATGTACAGATAATGTACTCACCCCCTTGTCATCCAAGATGTTCATGTCTTTCTGTCTTTCAGTCATAAAGAAATTGTTTTTTGAGGAAACTATTTCAGGATTTTTCTCCATATAATGGACTGATATAGTGCCCCGAGTTTGAACTTCCAAAATGCAGTTTAAATGCAGCTTCAAACGATCCTAAATGCAGTTGTAAACGATCCCAGCCAAAGAACATGGGTCTTATTTAGTGAATCTATCGATTATTTTCATAAAAATAATACAATTTATATACTTTTTAATGTCAAACGCTCGTCTTGTCTTACTCTGCCTGAACTGTTTTTTTCGGTTCATGACAGTTAGGGTATGTCGAAAAATTCCCATCTCATATTCTCCCTCAACTTCAAAATCGTCCTATATCACTGTTTTACCTTTTTTGTTAAGGGTGTTTGATCTTCTTTGCATGTTCACTTTGCAAAGCCTGGGTCAGTACTTCTGCAGCAATGTGGGATGATTTTCGAATTTGAGGGAGTAAATACGATTGGAGTTTTTCGACATACCCTAACTGTCTTGAGCCAGAATACACAGAGTTCGTGGAGAGAAAGACAAGACGAGCGTTTGAGATAAAAAGTATTTAATTTGTATTTCTTTTATGAAAATAACCGATCGTTTTGTTAGATAGGACCCTTCTTCCTTGGCTGGGATTGTTTACAACTGCATTCAGGATCGTTTGACGCTGCATTTGAACTGCATTTTGAAAGTTCAAACTCGGGACACCATATCAGTCCATTACATGGAGAAAAAAACCTGAAATGTTTTCCTCAAAAAACATAATTTCTTTACGACTGAAGAGAGAAAGACACAAACATCTTGGATGACAAGGGGGTGAGTACATTACCTGTACATTTTTGTTCTGGAAGTCCATGGTCTGGACTTCTTCGTTTAAAAGTGCTCACATTCACAAATGCAAACACCAAACTAAATAATTAAGTAATATTTTAAAACAACTTTAGTCACAACTTATTGACTTGCAGTAATGTGTAAAGATTCATTTGCTGCTGTCCTAAAGTCCTCTGTTGGTGAGGCTGATATTTCACTTGTTGAGTTTCAATGATAATTACATTTCACAGAAGAAGGAGTGCAAATAAGTTTACCCTTGTTAAATGTCCCATCTGGCTTTTGAATTCTAAATAAATGACTCTTAAAAGGGTTTTTCTCCATTATTTACTGATAAACAGCTGCTTTACTAGGGATCATCTTTCCATTTGAAAGCCAAAGTGTTTTTCCGTAGCTGAAAGTAGTTTCTCAGCGTCCAGATGGATGGAGTGGGAGCATTTGGAGGAAAGTTATAACTTTTAAACTCGCAAAAATGTATTCCCATTAGGATCCTATCAAAATAAATAAGGAAAGACTTCAAAGATCAATCTTCTTGTCAAGCTCCAGTGCTTCTAAAGCACTGATAATGGCTTGTGCCATCATGAATACTAACCAAATCTTTTGTTTGTCTTTGTTGTGCAGTGGCCCTGGCCTCTAGTGAACAGAGTCCCGTGGTGATCATCGTGGTGGTTTCGGTGGCCGCTCTCATCATGTTACTCACTCTTGGAGTTGGATTGCTCATCTGGAGAAGGTATGACTGCTATTTCAGTGCCTTTTGCAAAGACTAACCCATCAGATGCTTTCTTGTGCGTATACAGAATGAATTCGCAAGGTTTTCAGTCAGCGATCCTTTGCATGTTCAAATCTGGCCCGTCAAACATCATTGGATCTTTTTGTTTTTGGATGAACTATCCCTTTAACTGAAATAGGATATGGTTGCACATTCAATACGCCTCCCTAACGGCGACCTGACGGTTGCATCAGCGAAAGCCTTTTTCTACTTCCATGGTCTGCGAAATCATCCATTAGAATGAATCAAAACACATTTTTAGTCCATCTCTCACATACACAGATGCGCAAACTCATCCGTCATCCCGCCGGAGAGCGTGAAGCCTCGTTCCTCTTTCTGAGAAGCACAATGCATTGTTAGCTTGTTTGACGGGCAGCGCAATCGCTCAATCCAATTTCGTCATGATTGCGAGACGTGTACACATGTCGCGTGTGTGTTTGTAAAGGCTGCCTCTCCCAGCGGGGAGTGAAGGTTGGGAAATATGAAGAAAGACGTGCCTTCTGGCCCTGTATTGTTATTTAGACAGATCTCTCTCTCGCTGATCACATAGACAACAAAACCGTCCCACATGCACAGAAGTGCTGCCGCGATGCACGCGAGTGGATATATGCAATGCGTGTTTTCACAAGATCATCAAGTTTTTCCACAGAGGGACATAGAAGAACTGTACCGTTGTCGCTGTGGTGCAGTGGGTAGCGTACGTCTTGTGATGCTCATGTGGATGGTGTGGGTTGAGACTTGTGAAATGTCCTGATTCAGTTATGCACTTACATTTTAGTGGCATGTAAAAAAAGTGTTACCCCAAGCAAAATGTGTCCTGGTTAATCAAATTAGAAGATTATCGTAATTATGACTTTGCCATGACTCGAGTATTTTTGTACTTTCATCATGACAAAAATATTACCACTTACATTATGACTTTATTGATTGTTATAATTATGACTTGTAATTTTGGCTTGCGTCATAACTGACTTTCATTGTGACTTTCTTGTAATTTTGACTTTATTTTCAAAATATTACAAATTTATTCTTCTAATACTATGATTTTGTGATAATTGACTCAAAGTATTATATTATAATACAGTCGTATTAAATATTATCAAAAACTGTTTTTATAATTTATGGTAATTTTAACTGTTCAAAATATTATTACTTAATCTTGTGATATTATAATTTTGTCATAATTTATTTAAAATATTATATTATATTGGCACTTCAGTTGTAATTTTGGCTTTATTTTCAAATATTACTACTTTAATCTTGTAATGTTACAATTTTGTCGTAATTGACTCTGAATATTAAATTATGATACAATATTAGGAAATATTTTTATTATTTTATTTCTATACTTTTATCATTTATTGTGATTTGGACTGTTAAAAATATTGCTACTTTAATCTTGTAGCTTTACCAGATAATTCTCAAATCTTTATTGTAATTTTGACTGAATTTTCAAAATATTACTACTTTAATCTTGTAATATTATGATTTTGCCGTCATTGACTCAAAATATTATATTATATGGGCATGTGATGACTTTATTGTAATTTAGACTTTTTCAAACTATTACTACTTTAACCTTGTAATGTTATACTTATGAATAGTAATTATGTAATCTTGTAATTATGAATTTATCATCATAATTGACTTTAATCGTGACTTTATTGTAATTTTGACTTTATTTTTAAAAAATTACTACTTTAATCTTGCAAATGTATGATTTTGTCGTAATTGACTCAAAGTATTATTTTATTATATTTACTATTATATTATATTATTATATATATTATTATATTATATTTTATATTACATATAAAATATATATCAAAAATGACTTTTTTTCTGATTTGGACTGTTCAGAATATTACTACTGTAATCTTGTAATATTATGATTTTGTTATAATTGACTCAAAATATTATATCATATGGGCACATGACTTTATAATTTAGACTTTTTCAAATTATTACTACTTCAGTTTTGAAGTGTTATTATTTTGACTTGTAATTATGTAAACTTGTTATATGACTTTATCGTCATAACTGCCTCATAATTGAAATATTACTGCTTTAATCTTATAATATTATAATGGTATATGTTATAATACAATATCATAATATATTATCAAAAACTACTGTTATAATTTATTATGATTTGGACTGTTCAAAACATTACTACTTTAATCTTGTAATATCATGATTTTGTCCTAATTAACTCAAAATATTACATTATATTATATTATATTATATTATATTATATTATATTATATTATATTATATTATATTATATTATATTATAATATTTTATA
>JAHKKF010527397.1:1808-22662 GCA_019740295.1 Labeo calbasu | reverse complement strand
AAAAGAAAAGAAAAGAAAAGAAAAGAAAAGAAAAGAAAAGAAAAGAAAAGAAAAGAAAAGAAAAGAAATAAATAAAAGAAAAGAAAAACTGCTTCAAATGTGTAGGATATGTTAGAAAGAAAAAAAATAAAATAAAATAAAATAAAATAAAATTGCTTCAAATGTGTAGGATATGTTAGAAAGAAAATAAAACTTTAAATGTGCAGTATACGTAAAATAATAATAATAAAAAAAAAATAATAATATAAAGCAAAACTGCTTCAAATGTGTAGGATATGTTAGAATAAATTTAAATAAAATGGCCTCAAATGTAAAGGACACGTAAAATAAAATAACATAAAATAAAATAAAAACTGCTTTAAATGTGTAGGATATTTTAGAAAGAAAATAAAACTTTAAATGTGCAGTATACGTAAAATAAATAAAATAAAATAAAGTAAAACTGCTTCAAATGTCTAGGATATGTTAGAAGAAAAAATGTAAATAAAATAGCCTCAAATGTAAAAGATACGTAAAATAAAATAAAATTACATTACATTAAATACAAAATTAAATAAAAATAAAATATAGTAAAACTGCATTAAATGTGCAGTATATGTTAAAATAAAATAGATTTTTCATGGACAAGTAAAAACGTTTTTACATGTTTTCAAACAGCCCTTCAGATTTTGTATTTGCTACGGTATTTATAAAACACCACCTCTATTTTTAAGACTTAATCAAATAAGAGATCTGAACACATCTGATTTCGTATTGTTCGTTAGATCTGTGTTCTTTTGATCTTAATCTGTTTAAAACATCTGTAAGTTCTTTTTGCTACACGAAAAAAATATATTAAACTTTGAAAAGGAGGACAACACTTAAGGTTCTATAACTTAATTCAATACCACGATAAAAGTTAACAATTATAACCATATAAAAATGACGCCATCACATGCCTTCAGCAGATCAGCAGAAACGCGCTTCGCTCTGTTCTGTTGACGTTCACATTTATTCATAGGGTGGAAAGGGCCTCATGGCGGCGCGATCAAAGCTCCAGACAGGTGTCCATATTTCCATACATTTCATTCTGCCCTCCTGTAGCGTTACGACCTCATCACACGTACGTAAGCAGAGATGAGCGTTCTGTAAGTGCCAGTGATTGTTGCCGTTTACAATGTGATTTCTGAGCTCCATATGGACTCTGTTTTGCTTTCACGCAGTTGGTCTGTGTTGTCAAGAAGCAACGTGTGTGTGTGTGTGTGTGTTTGTTCACATACACTGCATACATACACGTCTAGAGTGAAATATTAACTGCCAGCATTCAAAACTCGTCAATGGAAGACCAGCTGTTCCCAACCCCCAACACACACACTCTTATGCTCACACAGTTCATTCCAGCTTCCAAATTCCTCTGCCATCTCCTCTTGTGAGCGTCCAGAAACACACTTTACACAAGTATGCAAACACAGACATGAATACATGACCAGTGCATTGCAAATGTGACATGCTGTATATTTAACGTGTTAAAAGAAATTCAAAAACAAAAAAATGAAAACAATGAGAAACTAGGAAGGTCAAATAAAGTAAAACGCCACTGTCTGTTATGTTGAAATATCAAAATCACTCACTGCTCCAGTAACTAAATGTAAAAAATCATAAAAATGAAAAAAGCACATATTAAATTAGCTGCAAGCAGTGATTACCAGGGTTCAAGTGCTTCACGTATTTAAGCACATAGGGCAAAAGACATCCCATATTATTTAGCAAGCCTGTAACCACCTAAATCAATTATTAAAAAGCATTTTTGTCAAATCCAGGTGATTTAGCATAGAAATATGATGTTTTTTTAAAGGGGTCATTGGATGCCCATTTTCCACAAGTTGATATGATTCTTTAGGGTCTTAATGAAAAGTCTCTAATATACCTTGATTAAAAATTCTCAATGGTTTTGTAAAACAACACCCTTTTTACCTTGTCAAAATCAGCTCTGCAAAAAAATCATCTCATTCTAAGGGGTTGTTCCTTTAAATGCAAATGAGCTCTGCCTGCCCCGCCCCTCTCCTCTCTCTGTGGAATTACTATCTTGTTTTAGCATTTAGCCACGTTTACTCACTAAACTTCCTAACTACCATGTTATAAGGAAAGGCGATCGCAAAGATTCATTAAAAAATCCTTATACTCACTTCTGCTGTAAGTGAAGCTGAATCACGAATGATTCGCGCGAACATAGACGGATATATGTAGATCGGGAGGCGCATTCCATTCACAAACAAACGTAATCCACTGCATCTTCAGCACCTCAGATGTCAGGAGTAAATGACGACCACTATGTTCATTATTACATCCAGCAACACCTCAATCGCTCAATCGGAGATATTCTTATCTAACTTACATCCCTGCTTCGGCATCGAAACAAGGAAAGTTACTGGACTGTTACAGCTGGTCTGAGGTAAGACGCTCATGTCAATCAACTATCGTGGGAGCGGCATCTGTTCATGTGATGGCACACCGACAGGGATCTGAGAACGTCTCGATTTGAAAAAGGGGATATTATTTTTACAGATTAATTAAAAACCACTGCATGGATTTTTATCATTATAGGGTAGATTTGTACATACACTGCCAACAAACATTAATGTTCAAACAACATGAAAAAGTGAAGTTTCCATGTTTTGATGACCCCTTTAATAACATTTATGACTGTTATAGCACCAGCTGTGGTCCCTGAAACTTTGCATGTTTGTTTAGAATCACTTGTCACATGTGTTTTGCGAAGTTTTGAGTTTTCGTTTAGGCTTTATAGGCTTTTGGGTATATCTGGACAGGTCTCTTTTCTAAAGGACCCGATTTCAATGTTTCTGAGAATTATTGACCTAGAGAGTCCAGAGAATTGCACTGCTCTGGTTTTTCCAGACTGAGTAAAAAAACCTAGGACTAGTTTGCAAAAGTAGGTTTTTCACATCTTCTCATCATTTAAAGGGGTCATCGGATGCCCATTTTCCACAAGTTGATATTCTTTAGGGTCTTTAAAGTCTATAACATGCTTTGGTTAACATTTCTCAATGGTAGTGTAAAAAACACCTTTTTAACTTGCCAAAATCAGCTCTGCAAAAATCATCCTGTTCTGGTCGACGTTGCTTTAAATGTTAATGAGCTCTGCTTGCCCCGCCCCCCTCTTCTCTCTGTGGAGTGACGAACCTGTTTACTTTAGCCACGTTTAGCTACAAAATTTGCTAACTAGCACGTTATTAGAAAAGGCGATTGCAAAGATTCATAAAAAAAAACAAACAAACAAAAAAAAAAACTCATACTCACTTCTGCTGTAAGCGAAGCTGGATCACGAATGATTCGCGCGAACATAGATGCATTTGTTTAGATCGGGAGGTGCATTCCATTCACAAACAAACGTAATCCACTGCATCTTCAGCGGCTCAGATGTCGGGAGTAAATGACGACCACTATGTTCGATATTACTCAATCGCTCAATCGGAAATATTCTTGTCTAACTTACATCCCTTTGGCATCAAAACAAGGAAAGTTACTGCATCACACAGACAAGATGCCGAGAATGGCTGGATTTGAAAAAGGGGAAATTAATTTTTACAGATTAAATAAAAAAGCACTGCATGGATTTTTATCATTATAGGGTGATTGTGTACACACACTGCCAACACACATTTATGTTCAAACAACATATAAAAGTGAACTTTGCATCTGATGACCCCTTTAAAAAATGGTTTGATTGACAGCAGCAGTTCTAGAGGCAAAGTTGTTTGGAACGAGGAGGTCTATCATACGATATAAATATTGTGTGTATATGCGGGAAACAGTCGTTTCCCGCATATACACGTTGAATGTACAGTCGTTTACGCCCTCAAAAAAAGCAATACCGCCCCCCAGTGGCCAATTTCTTTCAAATTTCTCATAGACCTTTGAGGCCCACCGAGGTTTGTTCCGATTGGCCTCTGTTTAATAGGTGCTCAAACTACTTGTTTTAGATACACAAATGTCCCCATAGACACTTGTGGCACTTTGGATCAAGATTGTGCACAGCGATTTTCATGTTGATAGGACAAATGGTTGCCTAGTTTTATGTTTTTATGTTTTTTTCCCTCTTATAGTGCCATCAAGTGGTCAATTTTTTCCTGTGACCTCAGCTTGAGCTCTTGCATAAGTGTGCCAAGTTTGTCTCTGCCCTCTTTGAACGTTTTGGTGTCCCTTTGCCACGGTGAGTTGAAACATCAACTTTTTTGATAATTACTGATATTCTCTATCCAGAGAATCTTTCTGCACTGAATTGGTTCCGATCGGGCGAAAAACTTAGGACTAGTTTGCAAAAGTAGGTTTTGCAAATTTCGCTCAAAATTGAATCTGAGGTGTGCATTTTGTCTGGCATGGGCCAAGGATTCCAACAACATAAGACACTTGAGCATGCGACTGACGATTTAAGAGTTCCGAGTAATTTCGTACTTTCAATCGCTGTAGCGCCCCCGTCAGGCCAAGTCTCGGTCATGTTGTAGGCGGCGTAAGTACTACCATCCCTCAAAGTTTCAAGCTTCTACAACTTACGCTATGCGCTTGAACCCCTAATTACTAAAACTTAAAATTTAAACTGAAAATGAAAAATAAGAGCTTATTCCAAATTTTAACAAGTACTATAACGGTACATAAAAAACACAAAAATAACACTGCACTGCTTATTATTTATTGGGGTAACAAGCTGACAAAACCGACAAAAAATGCTAATCTCTGACTTAAATGAATGCTTTACACAATATGTGTGCAAAACATAAATCTAACTAAAAATAAAAATACATAAAATAAAAAAAAGAAAGAAATAAGAAATAAAAAAAACATTCACCTAAAATTTATTTAATTTATTTACATGTAGATTGAAGGTGTTTGCCTAACAACAAAAAAAAGATACACAATATTTACTTGAATGCAACATACCAGTGTTTTTCTCAACTGTTAATATTTATAAATATTACTATTATATTACAAACAAAAGAGGCCATTCAAAGACATTTGTTTCTGCTGTGGTATGAAAAACTGGAATAAACTACTGAAATGTTGCAATCATGACAAGCCTATAAAGGAACCATTACAAACAAACATCTTGTGTAAATAGCACGCATACCATGCATTAAAGTCACGTATGACTGCAGAAACATCCCGATGGAACAACACCAAACATATCAAATGTACGATTCATGACAAACAATTAGAAACATTGAGCATATGAGATGTCAGCTGCAGAACAATTTTCTGGCTGCCGCCCTGTAGTACACACTCACTAGGGTAAATAAATGACCCTCCACAGGCCCTGATCACAACATCCACTAGTAAATAAAGTCATTGGTCTTACTTGGCAACCCTTGACAAACCCCGACAGGAAAGGGAGAACATGACAAAGATGCATGTGCTTCAGCTCAGTCACTTATGAGGCTCACTGCAGTTAGGATGCAGCAGCAGACAGCAAGGGAGCCAACTAGGGTTTTGTAACAGAGTTTGTGTCCAACTAGGGCAGAACTGGGTCACTTAGCAAAAGACTTCAGCATGCTGATTATGGAGCCCTGAAGCAAACACACACACACACAGGGTCAAAGTCTCTCCCCTCAATTACATGCAAACGGTGTCCAAGGTTTTCCCACACTCCTTTGCAGAAACTTCTCCCATTCACACACTCAAATAACATGGAACATATGTGGTGTGGTGCAGACCTCACAGCACAGCCACTCAACAACACGTTTCTGACTAGGTTTCAATTGCTAGATCTGAGTGGCAATACCATAATAATAAAATGGTGCATATTTAAAAAAATAAAATAAATTAATGAGAACACTACAGTGCAAAAGTTTGGAGTCAGTAGGATTTGGTTAACAAAAACTTCATTTCACTGCAGTAAACTGATCAAAAGTGGCAGTGAAGACATTTAGGATGTCACAAAACATTCCTATTTCAAATAAACACAGTTTCTTTGACCTTTATATTTATCAAAGAATCAAAATGCATCAAAAAGTCTAATTTACTGTAATAAAGACTGAGAGAAAGTGACAAACACGCTTCCGTCAGACAGGTTGAAACGTTGAAGCTGCATGTTTGTTTACACTGCGTTGCTCAGCCGCACACAGGTTCAGACATACTTGTTTGTTTACGCTGTCCTGTCATGCTGATTTCAGATAACGGCTCTAAAAATAATCATGCTCTGTAAAGAATGGCCGTGAAGTGTTACAAGAGCTTTCATGTTTCAATGATGGCTACGGGAAAGACCTGTCTGCATTCCTGCCCGCTATACGCATGCATATCAAATAACAGATCCACCGTGACATGCATTGTCTGTTTATAATGTAGCTGCACTAAGACACGCTCGTGTGTTTATTCTGATACCAGCCTTTGATCTTCACATCTTGATCTTCCATGCACATTATTCCTCTGTCACGCGTGTCTGCACTGCATGGAACAAAAGCAACAAGAGGAAACTGAAATATGACATAGCTATTTGGATATTTCAACTGATGCAAGATGGACGACATTCCTTTTGGATTTGGATTTGCATTCATTTTGCATTCAATCTGACAAATTCACAGACTGCCAAAAAAGAAAAAAAATTCTTAATCAGAAGTTGTTGCCCAATAAAAATACATAAAATCACTAATAAACATCTGATCTCATAGATATTACTATATTTTTCCAAGTACATTAGCACAATTGTTTTGTTTTGCGTTTTTTTTTAGCTGTTTAAATGCACAATGGCAGCATTATCCAATAAAAATGCTCTCATTTGCATAAATGTTCTAGAACATTGGATAAAGCCAGGTTCAAAATTCTTGTTTTATTTTGTTAACATATTAGAGTTAAAAGTTTTTACTGAAGGGATTTTGGATATCTTTTTGCACTCACTCCATGAATCAGTAAACGCTGTCAACAGCCACAAAAACATACTTTTTCACCATGTTTTAGGATTAAAAAGTTAAATATCAAGTGAATGATACATAAACTCTTCTACAAAATTCTTCAGAATATAGAAAGGAATAAGTCTGTAAATTTTGGTCCACGTAAATGCTGCTGAAGTGGAGAAATAAACTCATTTTGAGAAAACACTTTAAAGATATGTACGTAATTGAAATCTACAGACGCAAATATATAAAGTCCAATAATAAAACCAGTCAAATTATATATGAACAAACCCCCTCAGTAAAAACCTTCAGAATACAGATGGGAATTAATCTGTAAGTTTTGTTGCATGCAAGTGCTGCTGAAGCGGAGAAACAAACTCATTTTGAGAAAATGGCCTTTAAAGACATGTATTGTTATTAAAATCTACAGACGCAATTCGATAAAGTGTAATAATAAAACCAAATGAATGGCATATGAACAAAGCCCTCAGCAAAAACCTTCAGAATATAGATAGGAATAAAACTGTAAATTTTGGTGTACGCAAGTGCTGCTGAAGTGGAGAAAAAACCCACCGTCTTTAAAGATACGTATAGTGATTCAAAACCTACAGACGCAAATAGCTAAAGGACAATAATAAAACCAAATGAATGACGTATGAACAAATCCCTCAGTAAAAACCTTCAGAATATAGATACGAATAAAACTCTAAGTTTTGGTATATGTAAGTGCTGCTGAGGTGGAGAAAAAACCCACCGTCTTTAAAGATGTATTGTAATTAAAAACTACTGACACAAACAGATAAAGCGCAATAACAAAACCAGGCGAATGATATGAACAAATCCTTCAGTAAAAACCTTCAGAATATAGATAATAGTAAAACTGTAAGTTTTGTTGTATGTAAGTGCCGCTGAAATGGAGAAACAAACTCATTTTGAGAAAACCGCCTTTAAAGATATGTATTGTAATTGAAGTCTACAGACGCAATTAGATAAAATGTAACAAAAAAACCCCCCAAATAAATAATGTATGAACAAATCACTCAGTAAGAACCTTCAGAATATAGATAGGAATAAAACTGTAAATTTAGTTGTATGTAAATGCTACTGAAGTGGACAAAAACCCTTTAAAACTCTTTAAAAATGTCTTTAAAGATATGTATTGTAATTACAACCTACAGACGCAAATAGATAAAGCACATTTATGTATTGCAATTGAAATCTACAAATGCAAACAGATAAACTGTAGTAAATAAAGTACTTAAATGTGTATTTTGGAGGTTTTCTTTCCACTAGTCTGAAAGAAGGCATGTTATGGATGCAAAATGACCCCAAAATATGTACCAAAAAATAGGATCAATGCATGAAAAAATGGTTTTGCCTGTAGTGTATTGCCCTAAAATAAGATAAATTAAAAAAATAAATAAATAAAATTAATTAGCTTAAAGCAAAATTGTGCAATTTGATATACTAAATTAAATTAAGCATTTCTTCTCATTTACAAAAAAATAGATTTACTGTATTATTAAATCTATGGGGGAAATTTGCTAAGCATACAATGCACAGTTCAAGATTCATTCTATGGTAAGTCTTGCACGATTTTGCATTCAGTTAATGTATCCTGTTTAAGAATGTTCAGATATTTTTACTGAAAAAACATTCTAATTACACTTTTTTTTTGCAATGCATGAATTTCAAAAGTGGGAAAGACCATTTGAAAACAAGTAAGCATTGCTAAAGTTGAATATCTTGTTCAAAGTCAAAGTTCATACATTTCCATTGGTGGTGGAGGGAGTGCAGGCTTAAAAATAGCCACTGTAAATGAAGGGCTTGCTCCATTTCTATTTACATTAGATTAGCATTTCAGATCCCAATTCAACAATGAACAATGCAGTTCAAAGTTTTCCTATATGATACCGGTGCGCGGCCACATCACAGATAAAAGCGTGTGGGGGAAGGTTATGAAAATAAGGCCAAAGCGGAACGTTGACTCAATCAGAATACAGGTCAAACGCTCAAAGGACGACATACATGATAAACATGCTGGCAGCACATCAAACCCCATGCTCTCCAGTTGGTGTGGAGCAATAACAGCCATAAAGACCAGAAATTGACATGATAATCACATAAAAGTCAGCGTCAGATGAGTCGAACCCTGTTAGCAACTCAAAAACATCAGCGTTGCTTGAAAACTGAAGTAAATCAGTGGCTTTCAACCCAGATTTTGCACTGGACATCAGCATGGCTGCAAAAATGTTTATTGCACAAAAATAAACAGATTTAACATAAACAGCAAAGGCAACATGCAGAATGTTTAACATTAAAAGCCTGAAATGGACCCTTTTCACAAGACTGGTGACGTGTTTCAACGGTCATCATCATAAATCCTTTAAAGTTTTTCAATTTTTTTTTTTTTTTAATTGTGTACTTTTATACCTTTTCAGCAAGTTACAAAACAAACTAGTCAACGCTAATGCGTGTCTATGGGAGGGACGGTAAATTTGACATTGTTCTCCCTTTTGATGGCTGATTTTTCCCTTTGATTGAAAGTCGTGAAAACACTATCGTGGAGTTTTTCTTTTGGTATCTGAGCAAATGGAAATGCAAAAAATATATTTGTGATACTCTCCCATTCTATAACTATAATGACTTCTGCTTTGAGAAACCCAGAAATGTGAGAAAGGTCCATATATCAGTTTTGGTCTCTCTAATTGGTTTTATGCATTTGATATCAATAAAAATACAGTATGTGAACATGATCACTATTTATTTTACTACGCATGATTGAAAGAAGTCTCTTCTCACCAAGGCACCATTTATTCGATCAAAAACACAGTAAAAATATAATAATATTAAAAAATAATATTACAATTAAAGAAAACTGTTTCTATGTGAATCTATAGTAAAATGTAATTTATTCCTGTGATGTAAAGCTGAATTTTCAGCATCATTATTCCAGTCTTCAGTCACATGAAATCATTCTAATTTGCTGATTTGCTGCTCAAAAATTCTTAATTATTATTAGTGCTCAATTATTAGTAATGGCTCTTTTTATTATAAATCAACATCTTACAATTTTTTTCAGGGAACCCTGATTTTTTCAGGATTCTAAATGCTAAAAAGAACAGCATGTACTTGAAATAGAAATCTTTTGTAACATTATAAAGGTCTTTACTGTCTCTTTTGATCAATTTATTGCATCTTTGATGAATAAAAGTATTAATTTCTTCAACCAAACTTGGTAGTATATGCGTTTCCTCAAAAATAAAGCACAACTGTTTTCAACATTGATAATTATTTTTCTTATGGAGCAAATCAGTATATTAGAATGATTTCTAAAGGATCATGTAACATTAAAGATTGGAATGCAGTGCATTCATTTGCATTGTGTTTTTATTCACCCAAAAAGACCTGCACCCACCTTTGGATCGTGATGCACCAGACTCACTGCTGTAAATAGTTGGCATGGCAGTGTGGAAAAAGGAGCCCGTGTGACACGGAAAACCATGTCATGCATTTGTACACAAAGCCCCCCGTGATATTCATACTGATATTAATGCGACTCCGGCCGGCCAAACGAGCCAAACGCTCAATGCATGTGGCGTACAAACGCACATGCACGCACACGAACACAATAGCGAGGCGTTAACCGCCGACCAGATCTAAACCGCATCCAGAAAAGTTTCCGTGCGTTTCTAGTTACCTGTGCTGTCTTTCAAAGGCAGCTACTGAAACTCAACACCCTCCGAAGGGCGTGCCAGCCTCGCTCACGCTCTTCGTCTATTTATTTTTCCAGCCCATAATTTTCTTCCAAAGAGGCCTATATTACAATCGCCTTTGATTTTCCCGCTTTGAAAACTCTCTGGCACGTCAATGATTGTTCGGTTCTGAGAGTGACCTCTGAACCCGCCTGGTCAGCATTCGCTGACTGGTCGGTTAGATACACTAGTTTATGATTTCTTCCTACAGGAAGGTTGAATAAGTCAAAGTGTTAACCTTTAACCCTTATAACTACTGTAACCTCTTCCCATCCATTCTCAAACACACACACACACAGAGCGTGAGCGGCAGAGCGTATCTGAGCTCTCCCTCTCACACACACACAGGCTCGTCTGTCTTTCTGGAAATTCCTCCAGTGTCAGGGACGGACCGTCTGTCTCACTTCATACATGAGGCTTCTTTTGTGTTGCACGGATGGAAATCTCTGTCTTTGTATGGCACGGATGGTGTAACAGATCCACCGGCTGGATCTACTTTCACCGCTCTTAAAGAGACTCGACGTGCCCTGAAAACACATGACAACGCATGCCAAACAAAACTGCACGTCAGCTACTTTATGAAATCATTCTGAAGGTGCTGTCGCACGTGGCACTGCAAAATATCGGAAAAAATAATGTTGAGACGGAGCAACAGTATTGGAAACATAATAATAACGAATAATAAGCATTAGGGCCGCACAACATAAAACAAAATAAATAAACATTGCGTTATGGCTTAATGCAACCGTGAAGGTTTCAATGTAAAAAAACCTGCAACTTCATTTGCCTGCAAACCATCAAAAAAAAAAAAAAATGAAAAAAACATTTAATAAAAAAAGAGATTATAAATTGACACTTTGTAAAAAAAAAAAAAAAAAAAAAAATTATATATATATATATATATATATATAAAATGTTATTAAATATTCAATTTGTTATTGGAATTTTATGTGTTGTTTAATATATTTTTTTTAACAATGAAAAAACTGTGTGTGTGGTTTAGCAGTTTACTTTATGGTTTAATTTTACATTTTTCAGTTTTTTTCCAAATAGATTGGCCTCAAAAAATAAAATAAATAGAAATTAAAAACAAAACATAACAAAACGTAACAACAAAAAACATAACATAACATAAAAAAACAAAACAAAACAAAACAAACATCCCAGTCATTGAAAAAAAAAAAACATTTCCTTCAGAACTATTCATTCATCTGGTAAAATTTTCTGTATTTTTTCCTATATCCAATATTGTGCAGCCCTACAAAGTAAAATATTCTGATCTTTAATGCACTACACAACATACACTACACAATGTTTAATATTTTTTATTTAACAATAATCATGATAAAAATATCTAATAAAATGTGACCTATAAAAAATAATAAATAAATAAATGAATAAATAAATAAATAAATAATTTGTTTAATTTGACATTTTTTAGGTTTCCCAAATAGTTTAGTCTTACAAAATATAAAATAAAACAAATCACCTGAATAATTCAAAAAGTATTATTTATTTCTGAATAAAACTACTTATTCATCTGGTGAAATTTCCTGTAATTTTTTTTTAGTTTAGCCCTATAAAATAAAATAATATAAAATAAAAAAAAATTATGCCAATCGTTCAAAAATGATTGAATTAAACTGGTAAAATTTCCTGTATTTTTCCTATATCAAACCAGCACAACTGTTTTTTTTTTTTTTTTCAAATATTGTGTAGACCTACAAAGTTCAATATTCTAATCTTTAATGCACTACACAACATACACTACACATCTTGTTTTGCTATTAATATTTCTAAACATCCTCAAAACTACCTATATTTTACAGAAAAGCAAAGTAGCATAATATTAGTCAATGTGAAACAATGAAAAACCAGTTATTATTTTACTGTACAGTATTTTACAGATGCTGATTAAAAAGAGCATGTTTACTGGCACTGCAATCAATCCCGTATGAAACCAGGAGCTCTGTTGCAGGACAAAAGGCAGATGGTTAAACAATGTCTCCTCAAAGCGTTCAGCGACACGGTATCCGTTTACCAGCATGTAACAAAGGCGCGTCGCAGCTGCCACTTCAGAAGCATTATAGAGCAGATTCACATTCATGATGACCAGGAAAAACAAACCGGTGAATGCCAAGGTCAACGAGACGGTACAGTGATATGAGTGCAAAAACCCTGACGAAAAGGCTAACTTTTCCTGCTGGGGGACCGACTTAGCCTTGCTGGTTAAACTAGTTAAGAAAACTGTCGGTGACCAATAAGTATTTTCAGCAGGGCAAAGGAACAGAATCATGTAGACTTAGTCAGCAACTACAAAACAAAAATATATTATAAATATAAATAAAAATACATATATAATTTACATTTAACATAAATCAATTTACTTTTGTTTTTATATTTAAATAAATTACTACATATTTATATACTATATACTAAATAAACATAAGGATATGTGAATTATTTATATATAAACAAAACATTTATTTAAATAAATAAAAATAAATATGATTTTTAGATTTTTATTTACTTTAAATAAATGATTTAATCATAAAAATGAATACATTTAAAGATACTTTTAAATCAATTAATTTAAATAAAAACAGAAAATATATATTTATATTATTTTTATATTTAAATATGCATTTATATTTATATATAATTTACTTTTACTTATATTTGAATAAATGAATAAAAAGGAATACATAAAAAAATTACAAATAAACGAATAATTTAAATAAAAATAAATATTTAAATATATTTATATTATTTTTAAATTTAAATAAAATATTATTTATATTTACATCTAATTTACATTGACTTAAATGAATAAATAAAAAATGAAAATAAATTAATAAAATAATTTTTATATTTAAATAAATTATTTATTATTTATATTTACATATACATAATTTACTTTCACTTATATTTACTTATATTTAAATAAATGAATAGCAAGGAATACTTGTTAAAATTACATTGAAATAAAAATGTAAATATATTTATATTATTTTTATATTTAAATAAAATAGTTATTTATATTTACATATAAATAAGTAAAAGTAAATTATACTTAAATACATAAATAATAATGAATAAAAAATGTAAATAAATTCAAAAACATTTAAATAAATGAATAATTTATATAGAACATAAATATTTAAACTTTTTTATATTTAAATAAATTATTTATCATTTATATTCACATATACGTAATTTACTTTTACTTCTGTTTAAATAAATGAATAAAACAAACAATATTTCAATAAACAAAACAAATAAATAAACATTTATATTTACTTATATTTACATATAATTATACAAATAAACAGATATGAATATTCGTATTTGCTTTTTTATATTTATATTTACTATTTATATGTACACTCACAAAGCAGCTTTAAGTACATTCAAGGTATGCATTCGATCAGTTTATGTTTTCCCAGAGATCCGAACTGCATTTGTCGCATCACGATGAGCTGAACACCAACGCAAACCTCCAACTTCCTGGGCGATTCTCCGGGTCGGGCTGCAAAACGGTTCCTCTCGCCTGCGGCGACACATGCGTCTGTTTGAGCTCATTTCGCATTCAGAGCGAATTATTTCTCCAGGTCACAGATTAAAGCGATAGGCTCTGCTATGTTTTCCAAAGTGGCGTCTCTTTCCCCCGTTTGCATGAAAACAGGCTCTGCAATAGCGACAGGAAATTGAGAGCGATCAAAGAGATAAAGCCACGGCGTCGGCCAATAAGAAGCTCCGAAGGTGACTGGATGGTTGGAAGGCGGCCAATGAGAGGGCAGAGCGCAGCGACGAGCAGATAGAGCGCGATTCCAGGAAGGGTTTTCCCCGGAGGTTCTTTATGACTGACTGACTGATTGATGTGTTAAATCAGTGTTCAAAGACACAACTACATGCTCACCAACACTACAGCCAAATGTGTGTCTATTGTTCCCGAGAGCGCTTTCCTAACATGACTCAAACTCCAGTACGCCTTGGTGACTAATCTCTGACTAACAACACTAACGCATTACAACAAACATAGTGTTCTGGAGTTCAAGCAAAAGAAACCAGCACTGGGAAACTGCTGCAGAACACGAAGCGCGTCCTGAGCGAACGGCCCTTTATGAAGCTAAATGAGCAGTACGGTGCATGCACGCGCTTAAAAATTTAAATTACACTGCTCAGACACTGGGAAACTCAGATCTGTCGACCAGACATGAAGTGAATGATGGCATAAACACAACACTGCAACACAATTAAAATAATCAGACTGTAAGATCAGACCTTGTAACCAGAAGGATGGAAAAAAATAGCATGAAAACATAAAAACAATTAAAAATAAATTTAAACATGCAAAAATATAAAAAGTAAAATGAAGTGAAACTAACAAAATAAAATAAAATAAAATATTTAAAAAAAACTATAAAAATCTAAATAAATTAGAAAATAATAATGTAAAAATGAAATAAAGAAATATAAAATTAAATATGAAAAGAAAATCAAAACAAAAACAAAATTAAATTTACAGTGTATAATATAACAATATATATTAAAAATATAAAATATTTAACTAAAATAAAATAAAAAAATACAATAAAACGTTATTTTATTATAATTTTTATATTGTATTTACTTTAATTTACTTAGTTTTGTATTTTACTTGCATTTAAAAAGCTGTAAAAAAGCTATAAATTAGAAAATAAATAAAAATAAGAATACAATGACAAAATAAAATATCTCAAATTAGATATGTAAAATAAACTAAAAATATACAACTAAAAATAATAAAACAAAAATAAAAAAATATACATAGCATATTACAATATATTAAAAATATAAAATAAACTAAACTAAAATATAAAAAAATAAAAATTAAATAAAATATATTTGTTTTATATGTTGTATTTACTTTAATTTTAGTTTTGTATTTTACTTAAATTTAAAAAGCTGTAAAAAGGCTATAAGAAGCTAAATAAATTATAAAATAAATAATGTAAAATAAAATGAAATAACATATCTAAAATTAAATATGAAAAATAAACAAAAAAATCTAAAACTAAAAATACAACAAAAATAAAAAATACATAGCAAAAAATATATTTAAAATATAAAATAATACAATTAAAATTAAAAAAAAAATGCAATCAAATACAAATACAATTTTTATTTTGTCATTTTTATGTTGTATTTAAGTTTTGTATTTTATTTTTGTAAAAGTTTTTTTTAAATGTTTAATATTTTTTTCTATATTTTATCAAATAAAATAAATAAATGTATATAAAAATAATATACAAATATAAAATATCAAATATAATTAAAAATGTAAAAGAAAATAACCAAATGTACATATATAAATAAACATAAAAAATGAAATTAAATGTAAAAAAAAATAAAATAAATAAAATAAAGTAAAATACAAGAGAGTAAAATAAAATCACACCATTGTGCTTTTGAGCATGTTACGCTAAGCAAGTGTACTGTGAGTTCATTGCTCAGGGAACACCAAGAAAAGGAGGGAAAGCAGAAATTAATGAATAACCGATTGGCTGAAGTAAATGTAAGAGATATTAGGACAAGTAAACAGAGTAAACTTGTGCTGGCAGCGTCTTGCTCTTTGATCAGCTATCCATTAATAACCAGAGAGCGCGGGCGGGTTACAGGTCACACACCGGCAGCAATATCCGCGTGCGTTTATGAACTTATGACAACATTAGACGTAAATAAGCGTCGATATAAAAGTGGCTAAATGAGGAAGATGTAGGCGCAGCACAATAGCAGCAGTTTTTTGGAGCTCCTCCAGGCCGTAATGCAACTCTTTTGATATTCGTTCGTGTGTGTGTAACAGTTTGGGATTCGGCCAAAATACACACGGCTTGGTAATAGTTAACAGTCAGCAAACACAGTGAAAGAAAGCCAGCGTGGAGAGTCATATCATACACAATCTGCCATTCATTCTCTTCTGCAAAAAAAAAAAAAAAAAAAAAAGAAAAATCTGCAACCATCTCAAGCTTACATTATGTTTTTATAATATAAAATGTAATATGAAAAATAATAAATAATATAAAATTTAAATATAAAAATGAAACAAAATAAAATATGACAAATAAAAAAATATATATAAAACTAAATAAAATAATATTAAATAAAATATGAAAAAAAATAATTTGAAGAAAATAACATAAGAAAACATGAAAAATAAAATATAAAAAAAAAACTAAACATAAAATAGCGATAATAAAATAAATATAAAATATATACAATTAAACCATTTAATAAAATAAAATAAAATAAAATCTTATCTTAGGTAGCTATATTGCAAGTTGCTCTGAAGTGTCTGCTAAAACAACCTGTTCAGAGTTTCCTAACATCCATTCTGCACCATCACTACTGACAAGAAAGATGGATGGCTGCTGGAAGTGGGCATAAAGACAATAACTCACAGTGTTACGAACGATTTCGCCACCATTGAACACACACACTGATGTGGCCAAACACTGCCGAGCTGTTTGAAGCAGCATTCCGAACATGTCCGAACACACGCCGGTCTGCGAACGTGCGTCGAATGGAAGGAATGCGAAATCCAGCGCTACTCAACACTAATTGAGCCCCTGCATTAATATCATAAAAGCGTGGAATGCTGACATTAAAAGATGAGTTTTTCATCATTACCGTATTCCGTCGAGCCGATCCCGCCCCTGACACAACAGCCGATCGGGACGGGGAAGCGGTTTTTATTAGGGCTTCTGGCAACAAGAAGATTCCAATAAAGAAGCATAAAACATAAAAACCAGTTAAAAAAAAAGCCAGAAGCAAAGCTGAGGGGTTTGTCACACCTGCACAGGCCTCACAAGAGCCTCAGCATCATCTCAACGCTTCTCTCTCACAACAAGAGCTACTTGGCTGTTACAGAGTAAGTTACCAGAGAGAATTCTGTTTCATTCTGATTAAACATGCCAATCAATTTAATCATAATTAGCACTATAACATGCATCTATGAAATACATAGGGTTAACTTTCATTTCATGCCATCACAAAGTGGCGTGGATTCTCTAAAAGTCCTTTAACTTGTAAAAATCACTGTTATGCATGGTGTCCATTGGCTTACTGCTTTAAGAAAATGATAGAAGTAACAAAAAACTGCGCATGTGGTTGCTTGGGTGTTCTGGATAGTTGCTAAGGTGTTTTGAGTGGTATTATTTAAGGGTTTTTTTAAAATGTCTGTAGCACAAACAGCACTGGATGAGTTTCAACATTGGGTTATGGGTTTGCTGCAATGCAATGCAACGCAACACAATGTAATGCAATGAAACGCAATCCAACGAAATGCAGTGCGACAAACTGCAATGCAATGAAATGCATCGCAATGCAACACAATAAAATGCAATGAAATGCAACTCAGTGCAGTAAAATGAAATGCAATGCAATGCAATGCAACAACGAAATGCAATGCAACACACCACAATGCAATGAAATGCAACGCAATGCAACACACTACAGTGCAATGCAATGAAATGTAACACACCACAGTGCAATGCAATCAACAAAATGCAATGCAATGAAATGCAACACACTACAGTGCAATGCAATGAAATGTAACACCACAGTGCAATGCAATCCAATGTGACATCAAAATGCAATGCAATGAAATGCAACCCAACACACTGCTATGCAATGCAACAATGAAATGCAATGCAATGCAATGAAATGTAATGCAATACAAAGAAATGCAACGCAAAGCAAGGCAATGACAAATTAAATTAAATTAAATTAAAAATGAAATTAAAAGTTTCACGCATAAGGTTATGGGTTTAAAAGAAATAATATAACTAAAATAAATAGATTTCAAAATAATAAGCAATTAAAATAAAAAAAAAAATGGATAATATTCAAAGGTTAATAAAATAAATAAAAAGTTTCATACATAGGGTTATGAGTTTATTAAAATGACTAACCCTGAATTAACACCATTAACAATTCTTCCTGTTAGTAATAAAGTTCAGTAACAGTATGCCGTTAATGCATCAACATAGAATTCTTTATAACGTAGACTAAAAGTGGATGATCATGTAGAACAGCACAGAACTTCAGCGGCATGAAGCTGAAACATGCGTGAGTGAGCGGCTGTAAGCTGGTGTTCGTGTGCACGTGTGTAAGGAATGCAGCGCTGTCCCGTTGAGGCCATATGCGCTGCATGGCGTTCCAGACAGTCCAAGGTCTTCTGGGAGACATGTCATTATCTGAAGGGAAACCGGCCCAACAAACGCTAACAGGAAAGACCGTGGCACACAAACAGACGCCATTAACACACCAGAGAGAGAAATATCAATGGAGAGGGGGAGAATCTCACGAAAACACTCAAGAACATGTGCACATCAAAGTCCAACTCAAAATAAAACAGCATTTTTGATGAAAGAGAAACACAAAGCTTTTTTTTTTTGTTTGTTTGTTTGCATGTTTGAGATTTTTTACATTGTGACATTTTCATGAAAACGTACCCCCTCTAATCTCTTTTTAATGCAATAACATTTATTTGATTTTTTTGTCTTTTAACTGTCAAATGTAATATAACCTGGACCTGTTCTCATGACATTTATGCCAAAAATAAAATTGCATTTTTGCAGAAAAATAAATAAACAGAAAATAAAATTAAAAAAAGCTTCATAAGTAGGTTTGTGGTATCATTCAAATAAAATAAAATAATTTAAAACAAAATAAAAGTTTCATACTTATCGGTTCTGGGCTTGTGCAAATAAAAAAAAAAAAATAGAATAAAATATTAGTTTCATATGTAGGGTTATAGGTTTAAACTAAATTAAATTAATAAAAAAACAACAACTGGATAATATTCAAACATTGGGTTATGGTTTATTCAAAATTCAAGGTCAAAAAATTTAAAAATGAAACACGTATGAATTGCTTACATTATCTATTATATGCATTCAAAAAATGAACTGAATAAAAACATTTTTAAAAAAACAGCTAAAAATAAAACAATTTCATGCATAGGGTAATGGGTTTGTTCAATTAAAATAAAATAAAATTAAATGAAATAGCATTTATTATTATGGGTGTAAAATGACCTGGACCTGTTTATGACATTCATCCTGAAAGGAGCTCACATCAAGTGAACCTCTTTGCGTTCTCATCCTCCGTTGCCTTAAATATCTGCCTTTATTAAAGCCAGAGCCGTTCCCACTCATTCAGAGTGTGCGTGTGTGCGGTTTCAAAGTGCAGTGTGACTCTGAAGCTCACTTAGGCTGATGCAAGCGAGGCCTTGATGTGGAAGAGACTGAAAGAAAGCCAGTTACAGTCACGGATAAAAACTACGGCTGGTCCTCTTCGCAAAAACAGCTGCACGTTTCACAGGCTCTGTGAAGTGCTCTTTGTGCAGTCAGTCACTGTGGCATGGCGCGCTGGACTTCAAGACCCGCACCAAAACAAGACAGAAATAACTCAAATCAATCCTGACAGTGCTGCAAAAACTGGTGTGCAATGCATATGAAAGCATGCAAAAACATCACAGTGAGTCACAATCGCCACTGAGGTGATGCAGCGTTGCACTGCAGTACAAATACTGTGCAAATGCTTTAGAATAAGATGCATGAAAATGGCACGTGCTCACATTAAAAATCATAAAAATCATCTAAGTCATTTACACTACAACAGCCACTTCTATTTCTGACGCACTGGACAGATGCAACTCTGTTTGTTCCCTGTTTGTGTTAAACTCAGTAGTAGCTAGTAATGCAAATCTGCCTTGCACTGCTTCTAAAACTTAAAACTAAGTTTTATATGTACATGCATGACTATGGGGTTGTTTAAAAAAAAAAAAAAAAAAATAGAAGAGTGTCATATGTATACTTGTGGCATTGTTAAATTTGTACAATAAAATAATATAAAATAAAATAAAATAAAATAAAATAAAATAAAATAAAGTCATGCCATGTGTATTTTTGGGGGGGGTTTTATGCATTTTTGATGTCACTTCTAAAATAAAATAAACTGGATGAGTTTCATATGTACCTGCATGGCTTTATGGGTTTGTTAAATAAAACAAACAAACAAACAAAACAAATGGATAAAATAGATGAGTTTCATAGGTACAGTTAATGAAATAATAAAATAAAATAAAATAAAATAAAATAAAATAAAATAAAATAAAATAAAATAAAATAAAATAAAATAAAATAAAATAAGACTTTCATATGTAAGGTTATG
>JAHKKF010527396.1:6058-29155 GCA_019740295.1 Labeo calbasu | reverse complement strand
GACTACAATGAGATAGTTGATGCCAGCTCCAGCCCATCTGTCTTCCAAACCTTCTGCATTTCTCCAAACCACTGTGTTGTGACTCCATGTCTGAAGGATTCCTGTCTGTCTGAGCCCTGCTGGAATGATAGCGACTGTGGATCTTCTTCCAAAGACGACTACTGGTGCATCTGTCTGCACAATGTGTCTTCGTGTGGATCTTGCTCATCTGACGTCGTCCACAGCGAGTCCTGTTCTCAAAGCCAAAAGAGCGTCCCTTTATGGATTGTAGCAGTCATTCTTCCCATTGTGCTCATTCTTCTGATCCTAGTTCTCTGTGTTGTCCTCAGAAGACAAGGCAAACTCTGTGAGGGTGAAAAGAGAAGTCAAATCTACCTCATGCCACCAAGCAAACAGCACGGCATGGATAACCTGGGATTTAGATTAGATCCTCCTGAAGAGTCTCCTCGGCATGTGTCAAATAAAGCCAGCAAGCAACCGGATCTGATAAAATCAAGGGATTCTATGCAAGGAGTAGAAAGAAATACCGAAAGTGGGCCTTCTTGTCATGTCTCAGGTTTTGGAGGGAGTGAACTGGAGTACTATGAAATTGACAGCACATATTCAGATGTGAAGACCCTACAGCTGAAGAAGGAGGATGAACGTGGAGATCAGGTGAACGACGATCCAAAAGTTTCTCAATCCATCATGCAACCTCAAACTAATCATAATCCATCTCCTAAACTTCATCAGAGAACATCTGGAGGTGATTTTCACCAGTGGCAACGTCAATCCCAACTGTTTTTCAGGAGAAAAATGGCTCCTGATCTGACAGGCCCTCCACAACATCTCTCAGCAGATGAGGTTGAGAAGCTGAACACCCCATGGGACCACAAGGGATACCCTTATCAAAATTTCAGAGCGTGTCCCATGAAGCCATCAAGAGACGGGGAGATAGAGACATCATCAGAGAGTGAAAGTCATTGTTCCTTCACTGGCTCAGAGTTTGACTGTGAGAGAGAACTGTCACTCATCAGCTCACATGACAAACATGAACATCCACCTGGAGGCAAGGACACATGTGCCATTTAGTTTCTATATCCAAAAACTATATAAGCCTAAAATTTTAAAAGTTATTTTTTCCAGCTAGTTAATCACAGCACTGCGCTGAACCAGTAGTGACATCTTGTGGTTTGAGGGAATGAAGAAAAAAAAAAAAAAAAAAACTTCACTACACTAAACAACTCTTATGGAGTTTGGGCGCCATCTAGTGGTCATTTAATATCTATCAACCACCACAGCCTTTCAGATGTCACACTGTGCTTTAAAGACCTTTACTTTTTTACCTTTTGATACTGTTGACTATTCAATTAAAATATTAATGAACTAATTTTGTTACATGTGAATACATAACATTATTTTGTGCTATGACAGTCAAGTCAATACAGTGGATGTTTGGTTGTTTGATTTTTGTTTAACTTTTTTTTGTCCCCCACTGTTTCAGCTGCAGATTGGTCCAGAGGACAGTTTATTCTGATGGCCCCTTCACCCTTCAGAGATGTGGTCACATCGCCCTCCATCCAGAGTGTCCCAAACACTCAGCAACTTGAAAATCTTCTAAATCTAGGGGTTCATTTTAACACCTATGCAGATGTATTTGAGGATATAGCCAGCCTACCGACCCATCAGCCAAATGACTGTGATTTTCAGAGCGATCAAGAGGAAATAATTTAAAAGAATGTTAAAAACACAGTTCATTTATTATTTATGTACTTCACTGGTGAAACATTCCTTTCATAAGAATATTAGTAAAAGTGTAAATATACTATTTATGGAAGGCATATATTCAATCACATTGTTAATTTACCAATAGTGACTGAATCATCAATATTGTGTCTGTATGTATAACAGCAATGAGGATCATAATAATCTTGTACATTATACAGAATAAAATAACTGTTTGTTGTAGCTGGGTTTTTTTTTTTTTTTGCAATGCATTTTATGCACATGCTAATGCATATACAGTTTTCTGAAAATAAAGACAAGGCCTAGCTGTCACACTTTAAACTTCTTCAAATCATTTTTTTAATGTTAACTTATTTCTTTTTTGAAAATCAGTTTCTATACATGCTATAACATAAGCATAAAATCGGTAATCACGTTTTTGCAAACAGATATTAAAATTAACAAACTATGTACAATTCCAACTTTTAGCTTTTAGTCTTAAAGCGGAACTTTGGGACTGGGAACATTCTGTGTCTGCTAAAATAAAAAATGAATGAGAAATGGTTAATTATTTGCTCCATAAAAAATGGGTTAGAAAAATTCACAAGCATGAAAAAATATAAATATATAATTTTAATTTACTATTTACATTTTAAAGGCACGTTGTAATAATTCAGAGGAATATATGTTGCTTAAAAATTTAAGACAGCAGCTATGGTCAAAGATGTTTAAACAATATTCATTTAATCAACAGATGACAGTATTGATGAATAGAACATGACGTTTTGGAAAAGTGACAATAAAGAATGATTTTTGAAATGTCATTGCTAAATATGTTTTTGGTTTCTTATTAGGTAATAAAAATGCAACAAAGTATGTAATATATCCTTTCTCTGCAACATTTGATCAGAATAAGCATTATATACAACATATTAGATATACAGGTTCATTAGGCAGATATCTTTGTCTCAGCATGACGATGCTTTCAGCTAAACATTGACTTTTTTCCCTCTCATTCTCTTCAGAAAGACGGCCTTGACTGCATGAGTTTTCAAACAGTAAATCATTGGGTTAATAACGCTTGGGAGAATACTGTACCACATAACAAGCAAAATTCGAACATCAGTCGATACTTCACTTATATGCACAATATATCTGGGCAAAAAGTAAATGCATATGATAGAAAGCTGAGGGGTGCATGTGGAAAATGTTTTAAACCGGGCCTGAACATTTGAGAGTTTGAAAACAGATCTGATGATAGCAATGTATGAAAATATGATAAATATTAGAGGGCCAAAAATAATAAACAGGCCAACAGCTAGAGCATTTCTCCTTAGCTCAGTATTAACTCCACAGCCAATTTTAGATAATGAATTGAAATCACAGAAACAATTACTTATTACATTTGTAGTACAGAAATTAAGATCTTCAGTTTGGTAAAAAATGAATGATAACATTCCTAAGGAAAACAACCAACACACTGTGCATGCATATGTAATATGCTGGTTTGTGATAATTGCAGGATATCGAAGAGGGTAGCATACTGCGACCAACCGATCCAGAGCCATTAACAGTAAAATAACAGAACTAACCATCCCTAAGTAAGGAACAAAAAACATATGCACCAAACATAAATGATATGGTACATAATCATCATTAGCAAGATATTTTGCAGCTGTTCTGGGCAGAATGACGGTTCCCAACAAAAGATCACACACTGCAAGATTACAGAAGATCAAGTAGGTGGGTTTATGAACGTTTTTCTCATAAACAATAAATGAAATGATTAAAATGTTTCCACTTGCCAGTATTACAAAGACAAAGAGTAAAAAGGTTCCCACAGCCCCATAATACCGTGGATGAAACCTTGGAAATCCCAGCAGGTAGAATTCAGTGATACGAGAGAAGTTAGTGACTGTCATTGAAGCAAAATCCCTCAGAAACCAATTAGTCTTTGACTATAAACAGAAAAAAAGCAAAAACAAAATAAATGCCTATTAACCTTCAGATATTATAGACAGATAAGTAATACAGATCATATGCAAAGATAATTTGTTCATCCATAAGATCATGACATGGGTAGTCAAGCAGAATGAAGTTTACATTTCAAAATCATAAATAATGACCAATGAGTTAAATGAATTCTGTACCCTGCATGGCTTTACATCAATTGCACAGTAACCTTGAGTAGCCTTATATTTGGAATGAGTGAAACTCTTCTGTCCAGTTCACCTCTATACTAACAGAAATTCATTGACTCCTCAGTTTATGAACTCTTCCCTCGATCACAAGAGACACGTCATGAAACTGTACGTTTGGTGCTTTCCAGATACACAGTCATATTTTATTTGTTACTTTGCTTATTAGACAAAGCAAATATAATTATTAGTGTGCAATGACTTCATGACTTTCCACGTAACATCAGTGGTGATTTTGGTTATGTTGCCTATACCTTACTTTCAGTAAAATGAAGGTGAATTCCACGTGCCATTTGTGTTCTCTCGAAGGCCAAGTGTCAATCCAAGGGTTGTTCTAAATGAAAGGAAGAAACCAGGGGTGCCTGGTCTCTTTACAAAGTTTGTTACCATACACAACAATAATAAGACATGGTTTAATAAAAAAATTATTAAATATTATGCAGAAGGAAAAGCACAAGACATTTAAGAGTGGGGAAAAGGAGCTTTATAAAATCATCAATGGTTTGAATAAGGCGTTAAAAAGGCAAAAGGAAATCACAAGTGTAATTTAAAAAAACTGAATGTCAAAGTCTGGAGCAGATTACAGGCTATAAGGTAAGATCTTCAATCTTCTATTATGACATCATATTGCCTGACGAACTTGATGCACTCTATACCATTGACAACACAATGGATTGACATGTAGGTTAGCCAGTGCTGCCCTTCTGGCCCAGTTCTATGAATCCTCCATTTAAAATAGAAAAACATGAAGTTAAGAATCTTCTACGGAGACAGAACAACTGCAGGCCCTAACTCTATATTATCTGCAGCTTTAAAGTGGGGTGTTTACATCCTTGCCCACAGTATTTGCTAATATATTAAACTGATCTTTAAGAATATGCAGAATCTCAGCATGGTTTATTATTCCACTGCCAAAAAATCTAAGTATTAGCTGCCTTAATATTAGACCTTAACTTTTCTGAAAATCTGAAGCAAGAAGTCGAAGAAAGAAGTTCAGCCTGCTACTTGCAGTAGAAAAGTTCCTAGCAGTGGAAAATTGGTGAGCGAGCCTTCCTCTGCAGTCATCCGGTGGATAAAAAAGCACATTTTCTGAGCAAATTACAGCGACGTTGTTGCAAATGTCGTGCTGCGAGTGTGTGCAGGGAACTGAAAGAAACAGCAGAACAGTGGGGTTCAATCGGACTCAAGTGTACTCACGCTGACGCAAGGCCTGCATGCTTTACTCTCTCCGCAATTCCTCAATGAAGATCAGCGCCCCTTGTCAGCTGTGAGCGGCTTGGTTTCCTTCTGCGGCTCTGAGGAGCAAGTCGATGCTGATGACTCTGTGTCATTGACGGCTTCTGACACAGAGGAGTGGGTGTGTCCTGGTAAAGACCCAGGCTCCTTCCCTTCATTTCAACCAACATGGCCCAGTGTGGACTGTGAGCTGATTCTCAATCTCACTAAGGCTGTAGAGGATCTCGACCTAGCTTAGTCGGCTCCAGAAAAGCCTTTTAGACGAGTGGTACCTGAAAGGACACTGTCAACTCTCCTCTCGCCAGTGGCCCGCCCCATTCTTCCCGGAGGTTCACAGCAAAAAAAGGGATGTGGTGTGCCCAATTTTCGTTGCGTTAACTTCTCCACTTCTGCTGCTGTCACCACTGTTGATGCCGCTGAAAAAAGAGGATATGGCAAGCTCCCCCCTCTCGAAGAGGTGGTTGCTGCACATCTATGCCCTCCATCAGACCTGGGGGTAAAAGCCCATGCACCACATCTATCTACGCTCTGCAGGATGACCTCTTCTCTAGTGAATATAGCCTATTCAGCAGTTGGCGAGGCTGGCTCAGTGCTTCACACAATGCCGGTGCTACAAGTGTTTCAGGCCAAGCTTCTCCATGTCATGGACGAGTCCAGTCCAAATCCTGATGCCTTTAAAATGCTGTGCACAGCGACTGACCAGGCTCTGCACGCTACAAAGGCCACTGCACAGATAATTGGCTGGGCCATGGCCAACTTGGTGGTACTGAACCTTTAGCTAAATTTAACAGAGATCAGGGACGCTTACAGGGTTGCCTTCCTCAACTACCCCAGTCTCTCCTTAGGGACTGTTTGGCCCAACTGTGGATAGATTTGCTGAACACTTTACGGCAGCTGCTTCAAGATGCCAGAAGGCTCCATCTACTCTGCCTTTAATGACCCAGCCTCTTTCAAAACCAGAGCCTGGGCTTGCACACCGCTTTCAGGTGGTGAAACAGCACTCATTTCCCAAGCGCCAAGGACCCTGCCCACGAATGACACTGGATTCTAAGCCTCAAAAGCCATCCTGATCAATACGCAGAGAGGAAAAGCAGAGGGTCAGGTCCTGCTGAAGCCGGACTTCCCTCAAAGAAAGTTTGCGTCTGCTTTCCATTCCCCTGCCTAGTGGCTGATGGAAGCTCTGTTCAAACTGGACCGGCCCTTCAGTGCATGCCCAACAAAACTACTACTGTGATGGCAGACTCACAAACTCTAAAGAGCATTTCTCCTTTTCTTATTACCACAAGAAAATCAGACTGCTTGCCATTTGGCTCCAGGCTTGGATGTGTCAAGTTGGGTTGTAAAATCCATGAAGGTAATTCACTCCAGTTTGTTCGCAGGCCACCTTGTTTCAGAGGTATTATTCAAAGTTTAGTACAGAACTATGATGCTCTTGTTCTCTGGTCCAAAGTACAAACCTTGCTTGCAAAAGAATCCTTGGAGACGGTTTGTTCAGTGAACAGCGAGTCAGGTTTTTATAGCCACTAATTCCTCATTTCCAAGAAAGATGGCAGGCTCCGGCCCATTCACAGTCACAGGCATCTAAAGTGCACACTCGTTTTTTTACGAAGTGCATGGATGCAGCTCTGTTCATTTCGAGGCAGATGGGAATCCGCATTATGAATAACCTCTACAATTGGCTTGTTAGCCAGATCGGAATAGGAACTCATTGCTCACAGGCTGCTGGTTGTCTGGTGTCTCAGTCTCAATATACTGTACAACGCAACATACATTCACATCAGTGTTAACTTAGCGGTAAAGCCTTGCAGGTCAAACATTCCATATGCGTGCTGTTTGGGTTGAGGAGCAATGTACAAGATACAAAAAATGTGTGGCAGTTGGCGGCAAAAACAACCTTGTATAAGTTTCTGAGGGGTGTTCGGAGATTGAATGCGCCTCGTCCTTGTCCATTCTATGCCGACCTGAGACTTATCCCTAGTCCTCAGAGCCCTTTGGGGCACTCCCTTCAAGCCACTCCAGTCGCCAGACTTGCAGCACCTGTTGCTCAAGACCACCCTCCATTTGGCATTACACTCTTAAAAATAAAGGTGCTTTAAAAAGTTCTTCACAGCATTGCCATAGAAGAAACATTTTTGATTCCACAAAGAACCATTCAGTCAAAGGTTCTTTAAAGAACCATCTTTTTCCTACCTTTTTAGAATCTGAAGAACCTTCTTTCACCACCAAAAACCTTCTGTAAAACAGAAAGGTTCTTTAGATGTTAAAGGTTCTTTATATTTTTAAGAGTGTACCATCAGTCAAGCTAATAGGTGACTTGCAAGCACTGTCAGTCACTGAATTTGGGCCTAATGACTGAGAAGTCATCCTCAAACCAAGAGGAACGAGTGTTCCGTATGCTTCTGTGCTATAACATTGCATGAGAGCCGATGGCCGTCACTGACAATTGAAAGATTTTGATAAATAGCGCCCTGATCTGACTTACATAGCATATCCTCCCCATTTGGCGAGTTGAAGTGCCATTTGTTCATCTAGTTAAACCAACGTGAACAAATCAGGCTTGAGTATCAGCGTAAACATGAGTTTCCCAGTAAGCGTGTTATACGCAACGTTTGTTTACTTATCTCAGAACTTATCTCTTATCTTGAACTCTGACTATTCCTTTTATAATTTATTTTTAATAACTTATGTTCTTCAGAAAAAAACTGGCTCCTGATTTGACAGGCCCTCCACAACATCTCTCAGCAGATGAGGTTAAGAAACTGAACACTGCACAGGACCAAAAGGGATACCCTTATCAGAATTTCAGAGAGTGTCCCATGAAGCCATCCAGAGACGGGGTGATAGAGACATCATCAGAGAGTGAAAGTCATTGCTACTTCACTGGCTCAGAGTTTGACTGTGAGAGGGAACTGTCACTCATCAGCTTACATGACAAACATGAACATCCACATGGAGGCAACAACGTGCAGTTTAAATAATCTGACACGTAGATTAAAGAAGTTTATAAAAAATAGGGTGAATATTGGTTTGGCCATTTAGTTATATCCAGAAACTATATAGAACTATATCAACTTTTATTTTTAAAAGTTAGTTTTTCTTCTAGTTAATCACAGCATTGCACCGAACCAGTAGTGACATCTTGTGGTTTGATCAAATGAAGAAGAAGAAGGAAAAAAAATAAATAAATAAAAAAGTCAATGCACCTTTTATGGAGTTTGAGCGCCATCTAGTGGTCATTTAATATTTATCCACCACCAGAGTCTTCCAAATGTCACACTGTGTTTTAAAGACCTTTACTTTCTTACGTTTTGATACCTCGAGTATTCTATTAAAATATCATTAAATTATTATTTTTTTTTTTTTAAATGCGAATACACAACAGTATAATGTGTTATGACAGTTATTAAGTTAATACAGTGGATGTTTGGTTGAGTTTGATTTTTGTTTGATTTTTATTTTTCTGTCCCTTACTGTTTCAACTGCAGATTGGTCCAGAGGACAGTTTATTCTGATGGCACATTCAATCTTCAGAGATGTGGTCACATCCCTCCGTCCAGAGTGTCTCAAACACCCAGCAGCTTGAGAATCTCCTAAATCTAGGAGTTAATTTTAACACCTATGCGAATGTGTTTGAGGACATAGCCAGCTTACCGACCCATCAGCCAAATGACTGCGATCAAGAGCAAATCATTTGAAAGAATATTAAAAACAAGGTACGCAGTTCATTTATCATTCATGTACTTCCAAAATTGCACCAGTGAAACACTGGTGATTCATTCCTTTAATAAGAACATTTAATAAAAATTTAAATATATTATTTATGGAAGGCATATGTTCAAGCACATAGTAAATTTACCAGTAGTGAATGAATCATCAAAACTGATTACGTAAAGGAACATAATAATCTTGTCACGTTAGTGCCATCTGTTGTCAGATCTGTAACATTACATTGGCTTATATCCTACTACACTTTGCAGTCATGACTGAATTTACAGGTTTTACTGAGCTGAACAATTAATTTTGTAATCATTAAAATGTCAAAGAAAAGGTGAATTGTGTTTTTATACTGAATGAAGTAACTGTATTCTGTAGCTGGGTTTTTGTTTCCAATACATTTAATGCACATGCTAATGCATATACAATATTCTAAAAATAGACAAGGCCTAGCTGTCACACTTTTAATCCAGAACATTTATTTTGTATCACATTTATAGCACATTTTTGCAAACAGATGTTAAAATAAACAAACTGTGTACAATTCCAACTTGTAACTTTTAGATTTAAAACATTTTGTGTCTGCTAAAATAAAAATAAATCAGAAATATTTATTAATTTGCTTCATAAACACATTAAAAAAAGATTAATAATTTAGTCAATTAAGACTTTAAAAAATATTTTTTGTTGCTTAACAATTAGGACACAGTAAGCAGCTATGGTCAAAGTTCCTTTTTAAAAGGAATATAGATACATTTAATCAACAAATGACAGTATAATATATAATATGATGAAGAAGTGACAGTAAATAATGATTTTTGAGACGTCATTTGCGTCATTTTGGTTTCTTATTAGGCAATAAAAATGGTCAAATAAAAGTTGAAAAGCAACATGTAAAAAGTATGTAATATGTCCTTACTCTGCAAGATTTTTTTTTTCACAATAAGCATTATATACAACATATTAGATATTCAGGTTCATTATGCATACATCTTTGTCTCAGAGTGAAGATGTTTTCAAAGCTGAATGTTGCCTTTTTTCCCCTCTCATTCTCTTCATGAAGACGGCCTTGATTTCCTGAGTTTTCAAACAGTAAATCATTGGGTTAACAACAGGCGGGAGAATACTGTACCACATAACAAGCATAATTCGAATACCTGTAGGTATTTCAGTGGTTAAGTCACATACATACACAGTACATCTAGGCAAAAAGTAAAGGCATGTGATAGAAAGCTGAGGGGTGCATGTGGAAAGTGTTTTAAATCGGGCCTGAACACTTGAGAGTTTGAAAACAGATCTGATGATGGCAATGTATGAACATAAGATGAATATGAATATTAAAGGGCCTATAAGAACAAACAAGCCAACACCTAGAACATTTCTCATTAGCTCAGTCTTATCTCCACAGACAGTTTTAGCTAACGAATTGAAATCACAGAAACAATGACTTATTACATTCGTAGTACAAAAGGGACGTTTTTCAGCTTGGTAAGTCATTAATGGTAAAAATCCTAACCTAAATAACCAACACACTGTGCATGCATATACAATATGCTGGTTTGTGACAACAGCAGGATATCGAAGAGGGTAGCATACTGCAACAAACCGATCCAGGGCCATTAATAGTAAAATAAAAGAGTTAACTGTCCCTAAGTAATGAACAAAACACATTTGGACTAAACATAAATGAAATGGTACATAATCATGATTAGCAAGGTACTTTGCAGCTGCTCTGGGCAGAATGACGGTTCCCAACAAAAGATCACACACTGCAAGATTACAGAAGATCATGTAGGTGGGTTTATGAAGGCGTCTCTCATAAACAATAAATGAAATGATTAAAATGTTTCCACTTGCAAGTATTGCATAGACAAAGAGTAAAAACGTTCCCACAGCCCCATAGTACTGTGGATGAAGTCCTGGAAATCCCAGCAGGTAGAATTCAGTGAAATGAGAGAAGTTGTTGACTGACATTGCTGCAAAATCCCTCAGAAACCAATTAGTCTTTGACTATGAACAGAAAAAAGCAGAAACAAAGACTAAATAATTTTCAAATATTACAGTCAAGAAACACAGATCATTTGCAAAGATAATTAATTCATTCATAAGATCGTGATATGGGTAGTCAAGCAGAAAGAAGTTTACATTTCATAAAATCATAAAAAATTACCAATGAGTTAAATGAATTCTTAACTCTGCATGGCTTCATATCAATTGCACAGTAACCTTGAGTAGCCTTATATTTGGAGGGAGTGAAACTCTTCTGTCCAGTGCACCTCTGTACTAATAGAAATTCATTGACTCCTCAGTTTATGAAATCTTCCCTCGATCACAAGAGACACGTCATGAAACACATCATACTGTAAGTTTGGTGCTTAGATTGGTTCTTCAAATGCACAGTCATGCTTTATTTGTCACTTTGCTTATTAGACAATGCAAATATAATTATTAGTGTGCAATGGCTTTATGACTTTCCACGTAACATCATTGGTGATTTTGGTTATGTTACCTATACCTCACTTTCAGTGAAATGAAGATGATTTCCAAATGCCATTTGTGTTCTCTCGAAGGCCTAGTGACCATCCAAGAGTTGTTCAAAATAAAGGGAGAAACCAGGGGTGCCTGGTCTCTTCACAAAGATGTGGTCTGCTGATGAAATAGAAATGTTAATGGACCACCTAGAGGTCACTGATTGGTCTGTTTTTAAGAAGTCATGCTGTGATTTGGATGAGTATACAGAGGTGCTTACTTAATATAGAAACTTTTGTGAGATGCGTGTATACCTTCAAAGCTTGTTACAACAATAATAAGACATGGAATAATAAGGAAATTATTAAATATTATGCAGAAGGAAAAACAAGGCATTTAAGAGTGGGGAAAAAGAGCATTATAAAATCATCAAAGATTCAAAAATGTGTTAAAAAGGCAAAAGGAAATTACAAGTGTAATTTGGAAAATGAACTGAAGATCAAAGTCTGAAGCAGATTACAGGCTATAAAGTAAAACCTTCAATCTTATATGATGATATTATATTTTCTGATGAACTTGATGCGCTCAAGTTAAATTGACAACACAATGCTGGCCTTCTGGCCCAGTTCTATGACGCCTCCATTTAAAATATGAATATGAAGTTGAATATGAAGTTAAGAATCTGCTACGGAGACAGAACAACCGCAGGCCCTAACTCTGTATTATCTGCAACTTTAAAGTAGGGTGTTTACATCCTTGCCCCCAGTATTTGCTGATATATTAAACTGAACTTAAAGAATATGCAGAGTCCCAGCATGTTACAAAGGTAGTTATTTCATTGCAACTGTTTATAATTTCATATCTGTTGATTTTTTGTTGATTTTTTAGTTAGTTTCTGAGATAGTTCAACATTTAAAATCTTAAAGCGAATGTAATTCTGTTTTTAATAGATTTAGCTGAGCAGCATGTGTTGTTTCTCAACAAGCAGGCCTACAGTGAGTTTACCATCAAGTAAAGCTACAGAAGAAACCAGCTTCTCCAAGCCATTCTGGATGAAAAGCAAGGAGACTCTAGGGGATTTGACAATGTTGAGATCAAGATGAGGACTGTCAGTCTCTCATTGCATAAAGTATGCTTATGGGGAAACTTCTGTTTACTCTGATACTGAGGCCTAATTTGTTCACGTTCATGTAACAGCACAAAAAATGCTGCTTCAAAAGGGGAAGAGCCAACTGCTATATAAGTCAGTTCAGTGCTCCACTTGTCAGATTTTTTCTCCTTCAGCGATGAAGATCACCTCCTCGCTGGACTCTGAAGCAAGAAGTCGAAGCAAGTAGCTCAGCCTGCTGCTCGCCGTAGTAAAGACCCTAGCACACGAAAATCACTGAACAAGCCTTCCTCTGCGGCCATCCGATGGATTAAAAAGTGCACATTTTTTAAGCAAATTTAAATGACATTGTTACAAAAGTTGTGCTGCGAGTGTGGCTCATGCAGGGAACTGAAAGAAACAGCAGAGCAGCGGGGTTTAATTGGACTCGAGTGTACTTAAGCTGTCGCAAGGGCCGCATGCTTTACTCTGTCTGCAATGTCTCAATTCACCTGTGTGCTTAATGCATGAGGATCAGCGCCCCTCATCAGCTGCGAGCGCCTTGGTTTCCTTCGGCAGCTCTGAGAAGCAAGTTGATGCTAATGACTCTGTGTCATTGACGGCTTCTGACAAAGAGGAGTGCGTGTATTCTGCTGAAGACCCAGGCTCCTTCCCTTAATTTCAACCAATACGGCCCAGCGTGGACAGTGAGCTGATCCTTGATCTCACTAAGGCTAGAGAGGATCTCGACCTAGATTGTTTGGCTTCAGAAGAGGCTTTCCCCAGTCTTTTAGATGAGTGGTACCTGAAAGGACACCGTCAACGATCCTCTCGCCAGTGACCCGTCCCGTTCTTCCCGGAAGTTCACAGCAAACTCACCAGGATGAGGCATGCCCAATTTTTGTTGTGTTAGCTTCTCCACTTCTGCTGCTCTTACCACTGTTGATGCTGCTGAAGAAAGAGATTATGGTGAGGTCCCCCCTCATGAAGAGGCGGTTGCTGCACAACTATGCCCTGCATAAGGCCCGGGGGTAAAAGCCCATGCACCACATCCATCTAAGCTCTGCAGGATGACCTCCTGTCTAGTGAGTAAACTCTATTTAGCAGCTAGCGAGGCTGGCTCAGCGCTCCACATGACGTATCATGGATGAGTTCAGCCCAAATCCTGATGCCTTTAATGTGCTGTGCACAGCGACTGACCTGACTCTGCATGCTACAAAGGCCACTGCACGGGTGGCAAGGTCATGGCAAACATAGTGGTGCTGAAACACCACCTTAGGCAAACTTTAACAGAGATCGGGAATGCTTACAGGGTTTTCTTCCTTAACTCCCCAGTCTCTCCTAAGGGACTGTTCAACCCAACCGTGGATGGATTTGCAAAATGCTTTAAGGCAGTTCAGAAGTCTTTGCAGGCCATATGCCACTTCCTGCCGAAGCAATTCAATTTGCCGCTACTTCCTCATTGTCGTAAGAAATGGCAGTCTCAGGCCCATTGTCAATCTCAGGCATCTAATCTGTGCGCTCATTTTTTTACAAAGTGCATGGATGCAGCTTTTTCCCCCCTGAGGCAGATGGGAATCCGCATAATGAATTACCTTGATGACTGGTTTATATTAGTCAGATAGGAACAGGAGTTTATCACTCACAGATCTGGAGCAGCTTGGGCTAAAAATCAATTTAGCTAAAAGCGCTCTGACTCCCAGGCAGCAAGTTGTCTTTCTGGGGACAGTTCACATGTGGCCCCTTCAATATTGCCTCAAAGCCCATGTACTGTTCTTCAAGATGATGGCAGTTTCTCTAGACCTGAAAGCCTTCCTACTGGCCTTAACGGGGCACCAGGTCCGCACTGACAACATGATGGTGGTAGCCTTTATGAATCACCAAGGTGGTCTCAGGTCACACTCCCATCACTGGATGGTGCGACACCTCCTTTTATGGGCACAGTGCAATCTCCTCTTGCTGAGAGCAGTTCATGTGCCAGGCAGAGGTAGCACCAGGAAAATGTACACAGATTTGGCATCCCCGGCCTTAGCTGTGGAGCCTTCATGTTTGGCCAGTTTACCATTTTGGAGGCTAGAGTCCCATCTATGAGACACCTCTATGCCCTTGAAAAATCAGTCTTCTGACTGAAACGAAGACCTGTCCTCTTGTGACGTGTCATTCGTGTTGGCCTGTCTGCAAGAGCTGCTGAATAAGGGGCATACCCCTTCCACGCACAAATCATATGTCGAAGCCATCACAGAAAATCATGCAGTCTAATGACTGGGCAGTTAGTCAGTTTAATTGTCATTTGTTCATGCAGTTACACAAATGTGAACAAAGTATCAGGGTATCAGTATCAGAGAAACAGGAGTTTCCTCATAAACGTGTTATCCATAACGCTTATTCCCTTATCTCAGGGAACCAAGGTTATGTTTGTAATCAGAGCATTTTGGATGTGTGCTGGTATCAAGCCGCTTAAGGTGAGCTCTGAGAGAATTTTAAAGGAATATTCAATACAAATAAATCTCAATTGACAGTATTTGCAGCATAATGTTTATAACAGGAAAAACATATTTTAACAAACAAAATTAAGGTTACATTGAGGCACTCACAATGAAAGTAAAATAGGGCAGTTTTGAAGGCTTCAAATGTTGTGTATTATTTTAGCTGTATAGTTGTTGATTTTTTTAATGTCATTAGAATTTTAGCTATATTGTCCGGCAACAAAATTGTAAAATTAAATATACATTTAGGCAAGGCATATAAATGTCTTTGTTCTGGGACCTATTAAGATTATTTTTTGTGATAACAGACCTTAAACTGTTTGTAACATTATGCCACAAATGTTGTCGAGTATCTATTATTGAATGGCATGTTCAGTTAAGTTGCATAGAAGAGGCTCATACATGTCTCTGTTTCTGGATAAGCGGCCTGTAGTGAACACCACCAATGGCACCAAAGAGAATCCAGAGATGTCCCAGAGATGATCCAATCCATCTTTTTATTGTCGAAAGCTAATAATAATACAGTATGTTAATAACAGTATCATTGTTGCAAAATGTATCAATAATGAGACAAATCTGATTCAGCTATAAGCACCTCTTTTAGTTTTCATAACCAGTTCAACCATTTGATACTGATTATAAAACCTTTATATTTTGTTGCTTATGTTGCTTTTCTTGCTTTTCTTTCCAGGTTTCAGAGGATGTGTGGAACACTTCAAATTCAATGGCCACCTACTGTCCTTCAATAGCTATAATGAGATCCAGTCTGTCTGTCTTTCAAGCCTTCTGTGTTTCTCCAAACCGCTGTGTTCTAACTCCATGTCTGAAGGATTCCTGCCTATCTGAGCCCTGCTGGAATGACAGTGACTGTGGATCTTCTTATAAAGACGACTACTGGTGCATCTGTCTGCACAATGTGTCTTTGTGTGGATCTTACTCATCTGATGAGCGAGTCCTGTTCTCAAGCCCAAAAGAGCATCCACCTAATGGAATGTAGCAGTCATTCTTCCCATTGTCCTCATTCTTCTGATTCTAGTTCTCTGTATTGTCCTCAGAAGACAAGGCAAACTCTGTGAGGTCAAATCTACCTGATGCCACCAAGCAAACAGCATAGCACGGATAACCTGGGATTTAGTTTAGGTCCTGCTGAAGAGTCTCTTCAGAGTGTGTCAAATGAAGCCAGCAAGCAATCGAATCTGATAAAATCAAGGGATTCAAAGCAAGAAGTGGAAAGTTATAGCGAATATAGGCCTTCTTGTCATGTCTCAGGTTTTGGAGGGGGTGAACAGAGAGTGAAAGTCAATGCTCCTTGACCAGCTTAGAGCTTGACTATGAGAGGGAACTGTCCCTCATCAGCTCACTCGACAAAGATTAACATTCACCTGGAGGCAAGAACATTTGCAGTTTCAGTAATCTGACAGCTAAATTAAAGATGTTGATATAAATAGGGCAAATATTGTTTTGGCTATATAGTTATTATATCCAGAAACTATATAGAACTATATAAACTTTTATTTTTAAAAGTTAGTTTTTCAACTAGTTAATCACAGCACTGAACCAGTATTGACAGTATTGACCAGTACTGAGCAAATGAAAAAAAAAACAAAACAAAACAAAAAACTTCACTACACTAAACAACTGTTATGGAGTTTGGGCGCCATCTAGTGGTCATTTAATCGCCCACCAGAGCCTTTCAAATGTTACACTTTGTTTTAAAGACCCTTTACTTAAAATATTAATGAACTAATTTTGTTAAATGTGAATACACAACATTATAACTTGTTATTACAGTTAAGTCAATACAGTGGATGTTTGGTTGAGTTCGAATTTTTGATTGACTTTTTTTCCATCCCCCACTGTTTCAGCTGCAGATTAGCCCAATGACAGTTTATACTGATGGCCCCTTCACCCTTCAGAGATGTGGTTACATCCCCCTCCAACACCCCCTCCATCCAGAGTGTCCCAAACACCTCTATCTCCGGCAGGATCCAGCAGCTTGAGAATCTCCTAAATCTGGAAATTCATTTTAACACCTACAGATATGTTTGAGGACATAGCCAGCTTACCGACCCTTCAGCCAAATGACTGTGATTTTCAGAGCGATCAAGAGGAAATCATTTGAAAGAATGTTAAAAACAAGGTACACAGTTCATTTATTATTCATGTACTTAAATCACTGACTAAAATTGGACCAGTGAAATACTGGTGAATCATTAAATGTAAATATACTATTTACGGAAAGCAGATGTTCAAGCACATAGTAAATTTACCAATAGTGACTGAATCATCAATATTATTTATATCTAGATGTAAAACAGTGTTTGAGGAGCATAATAATCTTGTCACATTAGCACCATCTTTTGTCAGATATTTAACATTACATTGGCTCATAATCTACAACACTTTGAGGTCATGACTGATTCTACAGGTTTTATGGAGCTGAACTATGACTTCTGTAATCATTAAAATGTCAAAGATGAGGTGAATTGTGTATTTATATTAAATTAAATAACTGTATGTTGTAGCTGGGTTTTTTGCAATACATTTTACGTACATGCTAATGCATATAATATTTGGAAAATAAAGGCCAGGCCTAGCTGTCACACTTTAAACTTCAGCAAAACATTTAGTCAATGTTAATTTATTTTTGAAAATCAATTTCTGTCCAGGGTTATAACATCCTTACATTCTTGGCTACAATAAATAAATAAATAATGGCAACAAGCTGTTTCTTGACAATAATTTGAGAATTTTGGAAATTATTATTATACATATAGTATTACACATTTAAACAGCAAGATCTGTTGAAGATATAAAAGATGTAAAAAATAAAATCACATTTTTTGCAAACAGATGTTAAAATTAATTCCAACTTTTAGTCCTAAAGCAAAACTTCTGGACTGAGAACATTTTGTGTCTGCTAAAATAAAAATATTATTATTAATTTGCCCCATAAACATATTAACACTGGATTAACAATTAAAAAACTCACAAGTAAGTATATTTATATTTAATGAACAGATGACAGTATTAATAAATAGAATAAGATGTTTTGGAAAAATTACTGTAAAGAATGATTTTTGAGATGATTAAGTATGTAATATATTCTTACTCTGCAACATTTGATCACAATAAGCATTATAAATAACATATTGCATATATAAGCCCTTTAAACATATGTCTCAGTATGCAGATGCTTTTAGCTGAAAATGGACTTTTTTTCCTTTCATTCTCTTCATGAAGACGGCCTTGATTTCCTGAGTTTTCAAACAGAAAATCATTGGGTTAACGACAGGCGGGAGAATACTGTACCACATAACAAGCATAATCCGAACATCTGTAGGTATTTCAGTGGTTGTGTCACATATGTGCACAGTACATCTAGGCAAAAAGTAAAGGCATATGATAGAAAGCTGAGGGGCGCATGTGGAAAAGGTTTTAAATTGGGCCTGAACTCTTGAGAGTTTCAAAACAGATCTGATGATGGCATTGTATGAAGATATGATAAATATTAGAGGGGCAAAAAGAAAAAACAAGGATACGGCTAGAGCGTTTCTCCTCACCTCAGTCTTATCTCCACAGCCAATTTTAACTAATGAATTGAAATCACAGAAACATTGATTTATTACATTCGTAGTACAAAAGGGAAGTCTTTCAGTCTGGTAAGTAAGTAATGGTAAAAATCCTAATATAAACAACCAACACACTGAACACGCATATGCAGTATGCTGGTTTGTGATAATAGCAGGATATCGAAGAGGGTAGCATATTGCAACAAACCGATCCAGGGCCATTAATAGTAAAATTAAAGAACTAACTGCCCCAAAGTAATGAACAAAAAACATTTGCACTAAACATAAGTGAAATGGTACATAATCATCATTAGCAAGATATTTTGCAGCTGCTCTGGGCAGAATGACGGTTCCCAACAAAAGATCACACACTGCAAGATTACAGAAGATCAAATAGGTGGGTTTATGAAGGTGTCTCTCATAAACAATAAATGAAATGATTAAAATGTTTCCGCTTGCCAGTGTTACATAGACAAAGAGTAAAAAGGTTCCCACAGCCACATAATACTGTGGATGAAGTCCAGGAAATCCCAGCAGGTAGAATTCCATGATACGAGAGAAGTTAGTGCCTGCCATTGTTCCAAAATCCCTCAGAAACCAATTAGTCTTTGACTGTAAACAGAAAAAAAAGCAAAAACAAAGACGAAATAAATGTTTATCAATTTCAGATACATTAAAATAATACAGATCATATTTAAAGATAATTAATTCATTCATAAGGTCATCATATGGGTAGTCAAGCAGAATGAATTTTACATTTCATAAAATCATAAAAAATTACCAAGAAGTTAAATGAATTCTTTACCCTGCATGGCTTCATATCAATTGCACAGTAACCTTGAGTAGGTCTTATATTTGAAAGGAGTGAAACTCCTCTGTCCAGTGCACCTCTATACTAATAGAAATTAATTGACTCATCAGTTTATGAACTCTTCCCTTAGTCACAAGAGACACATCATGAGACACGTCATACTAATGTTTGGTGCTTATGTGCTTGTCGCATATACAGTCATATTTTATGTTTATATGTTACTTTGCAAAATAGACAATGGAAATATATTTATCTATATGCAATGGCTCTGTGACTTTCCAAATAACATCAGTGGTGATTTTGGTTTTCTAGGTTTCAGCGGATGTGTGGAATACATCAAATTCAGTGGCCATCTCCTGTCATACAACGGCTACAATAAGACAGTTGATGCCAACTCCAGCTCATCTGTCTTCCAAACCTTCTGCATTTCTCCAAACCACTGTGTTGTGACTCCATGTCTGAAGGATTCCTGTCTATCTGAGGCCTGCTGGAATGATAGTGACTGTATATCGTCTCCCAAAGACAACTACTGGTGCATTTGTCTGCACAATGTGTCTTCGTGTGGATCTTGCTCATCTGACATTGTCCACAGTGAGATCTGTTCTCGAACGAAAAAGAGCATCCCCTCCTAAAATATAGCAGTCATTCTTCCCATTGTCCTCATTCTTCTGATTCTAGTTCTCTGTATTGTCCTCAGAAGACAAGGCAAACTCTGTGAGGGTGAAAACAGGGGTCAAATCTACCTGATGCCACCAAGCAAACGGCACTGATAGTTTAGGTCCCGCTGATGGGTCTTTTCTGAATGTGTCAAATGAAGCCAGCCAACAACCAGATCTGATAACATCAAGGGATTCAACGCAAGGAGTCGGAAGTTATACTGAATGTAGGCCTTCTTGTCATATCCCGGGTTTTGCAGGGGGTGAACTGCGGTACTTTGAGATTGATAGCACACTCAGATGTGAAGACACTACAGCTGAAGAAGGAGGATGAACATGGAGATCAGGTGAATGGCAATTAAAAGGTTTCTCAATCCATCATGCAACCTCAAACTAATCATATTCCATCTCCTAAACTCCATCAGAGAATATCTGAAGGTGATTTTCACCAGTGGCAATGTCAATCCCAACTGTTCTTTAAGATAAAACTGGCTCCTGATCTGACATTCTCTCCACAACATCTCTCAGCAGATGAGGCTGAGAAGCTGAACACTGCATGGGACCACAAGGGATACCCTTATTAGAATTTTAGAGCGTATCCCATGAAGTCATCTGATAGAGACATCATCAGAGAGTGAAAGTCATTGCTCCTTGACCAGCTCAGAGCTTCACTATGAGAGAGAACTGTCCCTCATCAGCTCACTTGACAAAGATGAACATTCACCTGGAGGCAAGAACATGTGCAGTTTCAGTAATCTAACAGCTAAATTAAAGATGTTGATATAAATAGGGCAAATATTGGTTTGGCCATATAGTTATTATATCTAGAAACTATGTAGAACTATATAAACTTTTATTTTTAAAAGTTAGTTTTTCAGCTACTTACAACTATCACTGCACCGAACCGGTAGTGACATCTTGTGGTTTAATCAAATAAATGGCCATCTAGTTGCCAATTAATATCCAGCAACCTCCAGAGCATTCCAGATTTCACATTGTGGTTTAGGAAACAAGAAAGACCTTTACTTTCTTACCTTTTGATACCTTTGACTATTCAACTGAAATATTATGGAACCAGTTTTGTTAAATGGGAATACATGTGTACATGTGTTATGAATTTTAGTTTTTTGAGTTCATCTTAACACCTACACAGATGTATTTGAGGATATAGCCAGCTTACTGACCCATCAGCCAAATGACTTTGATTTTCAGAACGATCAAGGCAAATCATTTGAAAGAATGTTAAAAACAAGGTACATAGTTCATTTGTCATTTATGTACTTAAATCACTGACTAAAATTAGACCATTGAAATACTGGTGATTCATTCCTTTCATAAGAACATTAATATAAGTGTAAATATACTATTTTTGGAAGGCTTATGTTCAAGCACAGAAAACTTACCAATAGCGACTGAATTATTAATATTGTTTATATCTGTAAAAAATTTGTAAGTTTTTGCGGAGCATAATAGTCTTGTCACATTAGCGCCATCTGTTGTCAGATCTTTAACATTACATTGGCTTATATCCTACTACACTTTGAGGTCATGACCATTTTACAGGTATTATGGAGCTGAACTGTGACTTTTGTAATCATTAAAATGTCAAAGATGAGGTCAATTTTGTTTTTATACAGAGCGAAATAACTGTATGTTGTAGCTGGTATTTGTTTGCAATACATTGTATGTACATGCTAATGCATATACAGCGTTTTGTTACTTTATTTTTTAAAATCAATTTTTGTACAGTCTCATAACATTTTTGGCTACAAAAAACAAACAAACAAAAAAACAAAAATAAACAACAACAGCAACAAAAAGGCAGCCTGCTGCTTCTTGACTATAATTTGAGAGTTTTGGAAATGTACTATTAAATATACTATTATACATTTAAAACAAAGACAAAATAAATGTTTATCAACTTTCAAATATTACAGTAAAGTAATACAGATCATTTGACAATCTAAAGGAAACGGCTGAATATATTTACAATGATATGCCAATGCTATCACTTCAAGGAAGTATAATGATCACATGATTTTATCATTCGTTTTAAAAACCTGTTTTTTTTTTTTTTTTTTTTTTAAAGCACATGACCATCACGGCATACCTTTGTAACGCATATTTAGCTTAGTTTGCCAGCATGATATTTTTTATTGGATCAGTAATAAATATAGGCCTACATTAATTCAAAATTCCATTTCTGACGTGTACATTCTGGTGTTATTTTTTGTCAATATTCAATATTCCGAGCGGATCATACTTAAAACTCAGTCAAGAGTAAAGGTAAAGACAAATGTTTCCATGTAAATCAGTGCTGGTGCACAGATGCAAAGATTATCTCAACAGTATGTTTTACCAGCACGTACCATCACCTTTACCTGCCCAGATACTTTACTTCTGTTTTTGTTTTTTTTTGGTTGTTGTATAGACCAATTATTTGTTTTTAAACTTTCGGGATGTGTGCGCATCATGGTTGCAGAAAACGTCTCAGGTTGTGTATGTAACCTTGGTTCCCTGAGAAGGGAACGAGACACTGCGTCCTCTAGGGGTCGCTATGGGAAACGCCATCTGCGTGACCCGTGTCTGAAGTCTACATACAAAAACATCAACAGGGTTGGCCGGCGACAGCTATGACGTCACTTCCGGCGCGACTTGTCACTGCCGGCGCGTCACTACCGGTGTGATCAAATTATAAAAGGACGCCGGTAGAACAGGACGGTCACTTCTTCGTCTGAAGCTCACATCCGAAGCATGGCAAAGAGCCTAGAGGACGCAGTGTCTCGTTCCCTTCTCAGGGAACCAAGGTTACATACGTAACCTGAGACGTTCCCTTTCGAGGAACTCGAACTGCGTCCTCTAGGGGTCGCTATGGGGAACGGTTATACCCACTCTGTAATGCTGAGGGGAGTGCCTGTCATCATAGAGACGCGGTTGAGCATGAATAAAGAGCGTGCCGAAACTAGAGCACGTAACACCGTTCCTTTAGCCTGGCAGATGCTCTGGAGAGGGACCCAAGGTGACCGGGGTTTTAACCATCTCGAGAAAGGGTACAGGCAATAGCGTGTGAATCCCTACCATAAAGGATTTTAGAATGGACGCAGAACTCCGGTGCATTCCATACCACAGCGTGGATTTTAGAAAAGTGCCCAAAGGTTCACGTG
>JAHKKF010527395.1:0-11516 GCA_019740295.1 Labeo calbasu | reverse complement strand
TTGTTGTTGTTGTTTTTCAGCAGGGATGGTACAGTACAATCTGAAAAGCTTTAGACCAAAGTCTCTATTTGATCTTCATTTAGACTTATTGCTATCTAGAATGAACAGCTGAGTACCAGTCTCTGGTACTGGTATCAAACTGAAACAACAAATAAACAGCCTTGGGCAATGGATTAAATTAAACTAGGGTTATCAATATATTGAATAACTGAACGTCAGTGTATTTTAAATGTTGGGTTCGGCAAATTGATTTAGATGAGAATGTACTGATTGTAGTGGAATATATGTGCATATAAAGACAACGCACAGAGGGAGATTTTCTTTCTTTTAATGGTGTTCTCATTGATTTGCAAAAATATGACATTTCATGCTTGAGCTGCAGTGCTAATTAAACTAAAGACATCCAAAGAGTGCAAATTATTGTACTTTAGGTAAACATCTCTGAATTTGACTAGTAGATAAATTAATGAATTATACAGTTTTACCAATTTGTAAATATTTAAACATATTTAATAAATCTCATGCGTCACCTTTTTTCCTTCTTGTAACAGTACGGATTGCCGAAGTACTGTATTCTGTACTTTTTCGTCCAGGCCAGGTATCTGTTCACAAGTTTGGAGTTGGTTCTTTTTAATATTTCTGACAGATGTGTCTTACTCAAAGGCTGTATTTCTTTAGCGAAAATACAGTAAAAGAGTAATATTGTGAAACTATTACAATTCACTAGTCTGATTCACTGCAAAATAGCTGTTTCAATTTTAATATATTTTCCATATGTAATTCTATTTTAACAAAGTTTAATTTTCAGCAGCCAGTGTTGTCCAGTCGTGTCACATGATCCTTCAGAAATCATTCTAATATGCTGATTTAGTGCTCAAGAAAGATTTATTTTTATTATTATCAATGCTGTGCTCCTTAAAGGAAAAATTAAAATCTCCTGATAATTTACTCACCCGCATGTCATCCAAGATGTTCATGTCTTTCTTTCTTCAGTCGAAAAGCAATGAAGGTTTTTGAGTAAAACATTCCAGGGTTTTTCTCCATATAGTGGACTTCAATGGGAGCCAACGGGTTGAAGGTCCAAACTGCAGTTTCAGTGTAGCATTGAAGGGCTCCACATGATCCCAGCTGAAGAATAAGGGTCTTATCTAGCATAACAATCGGTTATTTATTATTATTATTATTTTTTATCAAATTAATATACTTTTTAACCACAAATGCTTGTCTTGCACTAGATCAAGTAACGCATTACGCAGTCACTTTGGAAAGGTCACGGAAGTACCAACCCCGTGTTTACAAAGCAAACATGCAAAGAAAGTCAAGCACCCTTTACAAAAAACTGTAAAACAGTGATGTTTAAAGTTCAAAAGAAAATGAGATGGACGTTTTCGCCCTACCCTACCTTTTTGACCTGAAGTAAAACGACGATCGTGACTTTTCCAACATGATTACGTAGTGCGTGAAGTTGTGTATGCAGAGAATTTGTGGTTAAAACAGTATATACTTTCTTTTTTTTTTTTTTTTTTTTTTAGACAACGACCGATCGTTTCACTAGTCAAGACCCTTATTTCTTGGCTGAGATCAGCTGAAGCTGCATTGAAACTGCAATTTGTATCTTTAACCTGCTGATTGAAGTCCTATATAGAGAAAAATCTTGGAATGCTTTTCTCAAAAACCTTAATTTCTTTTCGACTGAAGAAAGAAAGACAGGAACATCTTGGATGACATGGCAGTGAGTAAATTATAAGGAAATTTTAATTCAGCAGTGAACTTTATTAATTTTCTCAGGATTCTTTTGATGAATGGCAAGTTAATAACAGCATTTATTTGAAAGAAACTTTTTTGTAACATAACATTTTTTCTTTTTAAATTATTTAAAGCATCCTGGCTGAATTAAAGCATTCATTTCTTACTAACGGCAAACTTTTGAACGCTAGTGTGGTGAATTTTTTTAAATTGTATTGTATCGCTTCACATTTTAGTATCAGTACACCATGTGAAGTATCATTTGATGCCTGATATTTCCACACAACTCAGAGGCTGCAACATGTGCGGTCATGTCTGCTAGCTTACATAGTTGGGATGGAAAAATGACAGCTTGAAGTATGCTGAATCGGATTTGTTTGAATCCTCCTTGGTCCTCGGCTGCTGATTTTGTTTCCTTTTATGGGCGGAGAACGTCGGAGGCCTCGGCGTGTCGGGGAATGAGAGAAGGGCATGGTTTGTTTGGACTACAAGAGAGGATGAAAGGCTTCGGAGGTCAAGTGGTGTGTTCACACCAGAACTCCACTGTAGCGACTTATGATAATCTGCAGAGCGTGAAAAAAGGAGCGAGAGAGGGAGGAATGGGGTGCTGGGGTAGGATAGATGGGGAGAAAAACACATAGAGAGAGAGAGAGAGAGAGAGAGAGATCCCTGGCAGGGTTCATTTTGTGGGGGCTGCTGTTGCGAGCTCACTTCTGCCGATGTGCTTTGCCTTTTAATGTGGCTGTCTTGAAAGAAGACAAACTCCCTGTTTGCTACCCTGCTTTGTAGGGAGGTAATTATGTTTGTATGCACAAAGGAAACGCTATAATGCTAAAATACACCATACCCATTCAAAAGCACCAATTTATCCCTTATGCACCCCCCACACCCACACACATTCGCAAACTCTCTCACATGCCGTCTTTCATTCTTTTCGTAATTCTGACGTGCCAACAGCCTGCCATGCTGCTCGCCACCAAATGATTTGGCCACTTTGTGCCCACTTAAGGTTTTTCTCTTTTTCACCGTTCCCTCATTTTTCTCCTCTGATGAAACACGGCGAGTACTTTCCGGTCATTCCAACCAGCCGGTTAATTACAATAAATTAAGCACTCTGATTTAATTAACCTTTTTAGAATTGGTTTGCTGGCATTGCGGTGGGTGGGTTCTTACATCCTGTTGACATTGTACGCAACAGAGAAGGACATCATTCAGTTTTGCGTGAGGGCGACTACAGGGCCACATAATAATAGCCTAGCTGTGAGGACAGGAGGAGATGTTCCTGACCAATCCTGTGAAAAAAATTAAACATGTCTTGCACCAATGAACCACACTCAAGTTGTTTCGAAAAGAGAGTCTGGGGTTCAGTTTGTGCTGTATGGTTTGCTGTTGATATGAACGTAATGCAGCAGTGAGCTGCTATTGATTATATATAATGTATTTTACAGCAATACGCAGCTTCCAGTGAAAATACTGAAGCTTTTTGAAAATGTACCATGCTTCAGAGCAACAATGTTAAGCAAAATGAGTCTTTATCCACTGAGCAGATTCCATAGGTTTACAAAAGCATTTACAAGGCCTAATGAGATTAATTCAGTGTCATTTTAATATAATTCATACACGATTATAGTATTTAAACGAAAAGTTAATCCAAAAATGAAAATTCTGTCATCATTTAGCCCTCAAGTTGTTCCAAACCTGTATGAATTTCTGTCTTCTGCTAAACACAGATGATGATATTTTGAAAAATGTTGGCAGCCATAGTATGGAAAAAAATTATTATGGAACTCAGTGGCTATTGTCAGCTATTAGGTTACCAATTCATATAGAATTGCAAGAACAAAAGGGTGACTAAATGATGACAGAAACTGATTTTTTGGGAGAAATATCCCATTTAATAATATTTTCAATTAGCTTCTATTTTTATATTTTCAGCCTTTTTATTTGTTTTCATTTTAGTTTAAGTTTCAGTAATTTTGTTAGGTGGTTTTGTCGTTTTTTTAGTGTATATATATAAATGATATATAGAAGGTCTAATATTTGATATAGTGTATGGTAACACTTTACAGTAAGGTGTCATTTGTTAACAACTTAATGTATTAACTAACATGAACGAACAATGAATAATACATTTATTCCACTATTTATTCATCAGTCGTTCATTGTTTGTTCATGTTAGTTCACAGTGCATTAACTAATGTTAACAAACACGACTTGTGATTTTAATAATGCATTAGTAAATGGCGAAATTAACTTTAACTAAGATTAATAAATGCTGTAATGTATTGTTCTTTCTTAGTTCATGTTAACTAATGTAGTTAACTATTGTTGACTAATGAATCTTATTGTAAAGTTTTATCGATATAGTATATGATCTGATATTTTATTTCCGCTTTATTTTAATAACCAGAAAAAAAAAAAAAAAAAACAGGTCGCAGAGTTTGCTTCACATTAGTTAATAATAACAACACTGGATTAGTTCACTTTAAAACTAAAATTCTGCCATTTATTCGTCCTCATGTCATTTTAAATCCATCTGCTAAAATGTTTAAAAATATGTATGCAACCAAAATAAGTTTTATGTATGCAACCAAACTGTTTAATATTGTATAAAAAATGCATTTATTTTTATTTATTTTGAGTGCAGTGTCCCTTTAAGATGTTCAGCCTGAGCTGTGTTTTCTAGTTTTTGGTCATTAGGCCTGTGCATAATTTTCTGTTCACCGACATTCAGCCACTTGTAATCTTCTAACAGGACATAAATGATGAGGTATGTCTCTGTGGCTTTCACGTGCACATGGACCGTATATTAAATTACTGATGTGAACCTGTCTGCTCCAGTTACACAAACATACCATTTCGCTACTTGACTGTGACACAATTTGCATCAACTGCCACACTAAACAGATGAAGTCTGTTGTGAGAGCTTAATGAATAAGGCTGTTCTGTCTCATCTCTGCCTCCCCCTCTGATATCAATCTACAGCAATAATATCTTCTCATTTACTGAGAGGGATGGCTGCGGGACCCCTCATCTGTCGGACGGTGGGGGCCGTGCGTCTTCCTCCCCCCACGTGCCCGTACGTGGATGATCTATTCTAATCGCATCAATTGCACATTACTTCACATCCCATGATGCATCACTCCTCTTTAGCCAATCCATTACATATTTATCACATGCATGCTTTGTCGAAACCACCTCCGTACCAGCCACGCTCTCTCAAACCCAACCGTAGGAGACTGACATGTAGCATTGTCACCACTGGGGGTTCGGGTTTTGGGATTCGAAACCTAAAAAGCACAACCTGTATGTCCACGCCGTGAGCGGAGGGGTCTAAAGAGGGCTATTGATCGGTGACCGAGTGACGGATGGCAAAATAAAAGCTTGACAAGCTCAACCCAACACCCCCCAGCACCACCTGATCTTCAATCAGCCGATCCGGGCGCCACAGGACGCCACCAGCTACAGGCGCACGAGCTGCAGGTTTTATTACCCCCCTAAGAACAGTCGCAGGTCTAATTGGCAAACTGCGTACCAATATGCATATATCACGGCAATGAATACTTAAGCAGGGTTGTATTTAAGAGACGCCGTGCGCCCAGAGCTCCCCTCTCTGAGCCGAGACATCAGCATTGCAGATTTATGCCGGGCCACTGTGAGGGAAAACATAAACACACGAGGCATTTGATGAAATTTGTCCATTAATGTAGCTCAGCGAGGGGGGTGGGGGCCCCTGAGGTTCATCATCAGAAAGCATCTACAGTGATCTCCCGGCTGCTTGTTGTTGCCGTTGAGTGTGTGTTGGCATGGCGACAGCAGCGTGGTACACGCGCCCCTCCTGCGGCTAACAATAGCCTCGCCACAGTCTAATCATGACTCAGCCGCTAGGCACGAAATTAAAGAAAAAAACACAAATTAGGTACATGAGGAAAAGGGAAAGAAGGGGAAGGGGCTGATCGCATGTAATTCAGACGATGGCGAGAATAACAGCGCGCAAAATGCCATTATGTTTGTTATTGTTGATTCAGGCTCCATGTTATCAGATGGGGGAACAGTGCCAATTATAAATGCTTCTGTGTAGTCTCTCCATATCTCTCGCTTGACCACTCTCTCTACTCTGCCTCTCTCGATGCAGATGCTTTTCTTTGGCCAAATCAAATTACAGAGAGGGTTAGTTATTTGATAAACGCACAAAAACAAGGAAGCACACTCATGTTTTCTCTCCCACATTTATGAGAGTGGACATTTTCATGTTGACTTGCCAATTCAGCCTAGTGTATTTTAATCCTCATGTGCTGTTGAGATTGACTTGACTTGAACAAAAATGAAAATTAGCCCATTATTTACTCACCCTCAAGGTATCCTAGGTGTATATGACTTCCTTTTTTCAGACAACTGTTATATTAAAAATTGTTCTGGCTTTTTCAAGCTTTTTAATGGAAATGGGAATGTGTTTCTCTTCAACAGTCCAAAACAAGTCCAATAAAGTGCTTCCACCCATAATAATAAAAGTGCCTCACACAGCTCCGGGGGGTGAATAAACGCCTCCTGTAGTGAATCGTTGTGGTTTTGAAAGAAATATTCGATATTTATAATGTAATAATAACTTTTCTCTAGCTTGTGCAAACAATTGTAAATGGAAGCTGCTCTAAGCGGATGAAGTAGGATGCCAGCACTGCGCCTGTGAGAAGTGACGAATGCAGACACGCAGCGGAGAGAGCAAAACAAAACAACGATCACGAATTAGAAGTACAAAATGATGATTCGTGAAGAATGTCGGAGGATTTCGATATAAGCCAAGAGGAGACTAAAGTTTTGCTAAAGTAAGAAAACTTTGCTACCTTTGCTCCTGTAAACAAACGTTGGTTTTCGCGAGACTCACAGGCGCATGCACAACACATACGTCCTATGTCATCCGCCCAGAACGGCTTCTGTATACAAATGTTAGCACAATCTAGATTAAAGTGATTATGTTTTAAATATGGAAATTTTGTTTTTACAAAAACCCATTGATTCACATCGATTCGCTATGGGAGGCCTTTATTCACCCCCTGGAGCTGTGTGAGGCACGTTTTATTATGGATTGATGCACTTTATTGGACTTGTTTTGGACTGTTGAAGAGAAACACCCACCCACTGCCATTATAAAGCTTGGAGGAGCCAGAACAATTTTTAATGTAACTCCGACTGCATTCATCTGAAAGAAGAAAGTCATATACACCTAAGATGCCTTGAGGGTGAGTAAATAATGGGCTAATTTTCATTTTTGGATGAACTAACCCTTTAACATTTTTTCATCAGTGCTGTATGTGTGACAATAATAATGGGATAGTAAACTTTATTTTCTTGTATCAATACTATATGTTTTGTTGAACTAAGCAAAACCAAGTAAATGTTATAGAATATTTATTTCAGGCATTTTTAAGCTTTGCGAGAGATCATATGTTTTAATGTATCAAAAAAGACATATATATTATGTGTAAAAACATTATTTTTTGGTATTGTAAAGACAAAAATATTTAATAATTGTTTTTAAAAACAAAGAATTGTTTTGCAAAACAAATTGCTAAAATATTTATTTAAACAACTGTTTTATTATGCTAAATTTAAAGTGTATCTGAGATCATTCCAAAATAAATAAAATAAAATAATTAGAATTAATCTCACGATTTTTACCCAGTCTTTAAAAAACTGAATCAAATAATTGTTTTATCTAATTTGGTTAATGTAAAATAAAAAGTTATTTACATTACGTAAAATTTCATTTTATCTATCTTGATCCTTAGCTGGTGTCATGCCGAAAACATCAGTGTAACTCATACGCTGCTGTAGGTGCCGACGGACGTCCAGCGTCTTTCACAGCTTATCTCTATGCTGAAATATTGGTGGATGGGTCTTGGCGTCCACGAGTGTGAGAAGAGTGGTTTCGCCCAGGTCTTTCTCGGCGCATAGCGGTGTACCTTCCACGCTGGTGGTCATTGGCAGAGTAGTTTTAACAGCAGTCAGCACTCGTGCCCAAACCATCACAAAATGTCTTTTCTGTATCATCTCCTTAAACATGGACTGGTTGCCGCATTGTTGACGTACACTTTTGTTGAGTCGGTTGAGCCAAGATATGCCCAAGATTTGCCTGACGCATCACATTTAAAAGACCTCAAGAAGAATCCAAGTCTTTGATCCATAGAGTACGATCTGAATGATCAGAGTTTGGAAAAGGCACATCTTGGATGTAATTGTGATATTGGCCTTCATCCACAAGCACCATTTAAGCAATGCAAACACTATTGTTTATTGGCGATCTTCTTCTCCTGGACCCGAGATCCCAGGTATTTAAAATTCTGCACTGTTTTTATCCCTTCAAGGTAAATGTTTGCCAGTGATCCATCTGTGGTGAGCACCTTGGTCTTATCAATGTTGATCTTCAGGTCAAATGGTTCAGCAAATCTAGCGATGTCGTATAGGGTGTGGGTTGCCTCGGCGTGCGTCTCAGCCAGTATGAGGCTGTAAAATTTCATTAGTGCACACATTAACTTTGACAACTGTAAAAACAGTTTACAAACCTCTGTGTTATATCAAAAATATAGACTTTTCAGAAATGTTATCCACTACAGTATATTGATGTTTCTGTTTCTGCTTGTCAGTTTTCCATTGAGGATGTTCAATCAATATTAAAGGGATAGTTCACCCAGAAATGAAAGCTCATTGTTTATTCATCATTCCAAACCTGTATGACTTTCTTCTGTGGAACATAACAGAGGATATTTTGAGAAATGTGTTTTTTTTTCCTCCACACAGTGGAAGTCAATGGTAACCATCTTCAAAATATCTTCTGTTGTGTTATACAGAAGAAAGGAAGTGGTTTGGGATGACATGACGGTGTAAATTTTAAGGAGAACTATTCCCGTAAATTGAAATTTTGTCTAATAATTTCTCATACGAATAGGAAAGCCATAAAGTTTCAACCTGAAGGGTGTTAAGTATGTTTTTTTAGCTGTTAAAAAGGCTGTGGGGTCTCTCAGACCCGACAGACCATGAGGGTTAACAGCACGAAAGGTAAATGCTTGCGTAAAAGCTTCTCATTCAGACACAACTTGCTCAACGCGAGCAGACGCACTAAACTCACTCTCAGCGCCACAAACACAATATTCTGCAATCACGCCGAGCAGAGCAGCTCGCCTTTGCCTGCTCGCGCAGAGTTCGCTCCACATTAACTTCCTCAGGTTTCATGTTAATGAGGGATCCTGTTCCCGTTTAATAGCTGGCTGTGCTCAAGCCTGCACTGAAAATCAATTTCCAGTCATTTCCACAGAGCATGTCTTCTGCAGTCTCTTCAGGAGTAACAGAGGCCCTGCCGACAGAGAAAAATCCATTACGGAGAGAGAGGGAGAGGAGGAGATGCGTCCAGACAGAGAAAACAAGGCAAAAAGGAATCATCGATGAGAGAAAAGAAGCTAAGGATGAGAGGGATAGATAAAGGGAGAGAAAAAAGGTAGAGAAAGAAACACTGAAATGTTGAACATTTATCAACAAGCAAGCGTTAGAAAGGAGATGGTGTACGGAGAAGGAAGGAACAGAGAAAAGAACAATCAATCGCGGATCTGCCAGACGAATGGGACATTCGGAGATGTTGAAGGCACATATAGGATGCTCAGATTGATGGGAGGAGGAAAAGAATGAAATTCTCCGGGGAGACGAGAACACAATGAGGAGAGAGAGTCCTGCACCTAATGACACATAATAGGCCAGTAACACTTAACAGCAAACAGTTCCATTCCACAATGCGGCCACATAGCAGAGGGCATTAAATATTCATTTCCACCTCTTGAGATGCCGGTAAGCTGCGTCATCAGTTTGACAGTTGATCATTATAACAGCCTCAGCGGCAGGACACTGGAGAGACAGCAGCCATGAGGAGCACGCTTTCACATTAGGATTTGGACGCTGGCCTTTGCTTAACGACAACTGTGTCCAGCAGGCAAATATTTTGCAGTCATTGAACCGTAAAACAACCCCAAACAGAGTAAAGCTAGTAGCTTTGCAAAACGGACATTACATTCAAAGAGGAAATGCGTATGTGTTGTAGTCAGATCAGTTTTCCATGTAACACGTACGCAAAATCACTGTCAAAGATTCTCAGAACTAAGGCACATTTGAAATAATTGATGACCGTATGCAAATATTTTTCATAAAGGGCTGGATATAGAGGGAAGTGAACTCATTAAATTAAAATTAAAGTGCAAATGTGGAAGATGAGGAGTGACTCTAAAATTAGCACAGGATTTTCTGTCCAGCTCTTTATCTGTGCAATGAATGAACCTTTGTCGCCGCAAGAGAGCTCGTAATAGAGCAAACTGGAATTGAGGAAAGCAATACTAACAGTAGACTAGGTTATGCTCATCATAATCATGGTCTCACATGTCTCTCATTTTGGCTCTAATTAGTTAAAATGGCTCTATTATGATTTATCAAATGCACATTGTTAACATCCTGTCAATAGGGTAACATTGGCCTACAAGGTATTATCCAGTGTAGTTAAAAATACATTTTGTAGTACTGTATTTAGTAGAAGTTTAGTATGCATTTACTTACATTAAAATGAATAAATAAATAAACCTCAGTAACTTCAATAAGGCTGTGTCTACAATAGAAAAATGTCACACTATAGAATGAGTATACAGCTGAAGCCAAAAATTTACATACACCTTGCAGAATTTGCAAAATGTTAATTATTTTACCAAAATAAGCGGGGTCATACAAAATGCATGTTATGTTTTATTTAGTAGTGATCTACATAAGACATTTCACATAAAAGATGTATACATATAGTACACAAGAGAAAATAATAGTTGAATTTATAAAAATTACTCCGTTCAAAAGTTTACATACACTTGATTCTTAATACTGTGTTGTTACCTGAATGGTCCACAGCTGTCTTTTTTTAATGATAGTTGTTCATGAGTCCCTTGTTTGACCTCAACAGTTAAACTGCCTGTTTTCATCAGAAAAATCCCACAAATTCTATGGTTTTTCAGCATTTTTGTGTATTTGAACCCTTTCCAACAATGACTGTATGATTTTGAGATCCATCTTTTCACANTGAGGACAACTGAGAGACTCATATGCAGCCATTACAGAAGTTTCAAAAAAGGAAAAATGATGCAAAAACGAGCCGGGGGTGTAAACTTTTGAACAGAATGAAGATATTTTTACTTATTTTGCCCAAATATACTAGTTTTCTATTTAGTGCTGCCCTGCATAAGCTACAGAAGGTGCTTACAGGTTTCCCAGAAGACAAAATAAGTTAAATTTACCCTGATCTTTAAAATCAAAACGTTTTCACCCGGCTCTTAATGTATCGTGTTTCCTTCTGGAGCATCAGTGACCATTTGAACCTTCTGTAATAGTTGCATATGAGTCCCTCAGTTTGAAAAGACAGGTCTCAAAATCATACAGTCATTGTTGCAAAGGGTTCAAATACACAAAATGCTGAAAAAACAAAGAATTTATGGGACCTGAAGGATTTTTCTGAAGAACAGCAGGCAGTTTAAATGTTTAGGACAAACAAGGGACTCATGATCAACTATTACTATGCAAAAAAAAAAAACACAGCTGTGGATCATTCAGGTAGCAACACATTATTAAGAATCAAGCATATGTAAACTTTTGAACGGGGTAATTTTTATGAATTCATCTGCTATTGTCTCTCATGGACTATATGTAAACGCCTTTTATGTGAAATATCTTATTCAGGTCAGTACTAAATAAAAAAA
>JAHKKF010527394.1:0-18810 GCA_019740295.1 Labeo calbasu | reverse complement strand
AGGCGGGGAACGAGGGTTTGTTTCTCGCCAGTGTCCACTCCACAAATGCGGCGAAATCCGCTCGAGGGCCGTCCTCGGACGACGGCGCTCTGCATGACACGTTGAGGCTCACGTCGTCCGGGTAGTTGGTGGTGTTAGCTACAAGCTGGAACATGATCGAAAATCCCTTGAGCGGTATATCCCCCTGCTTCAGCTGAAGGAGGATGAATTCTGGACGGAGTAAGGAAGCCATAGGGGAAACACAACGGAAACAAAAAACTGTGGAAAAAGTAACGAAAAATAAAACGGACGGGAAAGCACGAAAAAAAAACTGTTTCGGTCGGACGTTCTGTCACGCTCAGATGAAGTACACGAACAACGACGTAAATAAACGAAAGGTATTTAATAAATCCACAGGGAACACAGGAGACACAGGAGACACAGGGTAGTAACATCAACGTCCGACAAACGACAAGGGGAAACACACGCTATATATACACACAGACTGATTACAGACACAGGTGCAGACAATTAGGGCGATACCAAAACACACAGAGCTGCAGGGGAAAATGGTAGAAACCAACTAAAGAGTCCAGGGGTGTGACAAACTGTAGCTACAGGCACATTTTTCCTTAAGATTGTTTTCATGTTCACTGCGATAGGAAGCACTAGTAAGAGCAAAGTCAACAACCTTAAGACAGTTCTTTGACGTTAGCATGTCTTCAGTTTCTTATATTGTTATTACAGATCAAACAAAAATGTATAATACATTTAAAAATGTATAAGATTTACGGTCCCATAAGGTTGTCATAAATTAACTTTGAATTTGTGACAAACGTTTTTACATCTTTTGTTTAGGGAAGACGTAAAAACAGTAATGGCAAGTAGCACTAAAAAAACTGTCAAGGGTAGCAGGTTGGCAGGCACTGTGTTAGATTCCATGAGTGAGAAGTGATGGAGTGAAAGCTGAAAAGCTTGTTAAAGTATTGAGGTCTGGAACAAATGGCTGAGTCAGGGTGACCTTGGCATCCAGCGCAGAGCTTTGAAATATTACTAAGCCCTGAATGCTACATAACAGAACAGCTCTAAGCGGTACATACATTACCAGAGGGCCATACCGTTCCCCCCTAACAAGAGAATATTGATTGAGCTCACGAAAAGAGAGTGACTATGAAAACCTCTTTCTTTCGAAAATCTCCTTTTTGCCTCTACAAGGTGCTATTTTAGCCATTTGGCTATCTTTGCTAACTCCAAACGCCATCCTTCACAGACACTTCAGCAAACCTGCAATGCATCAAACTAAAAACGAAAAACCCAGCTGCTGAGTTACAGTCAGAGCGCAGGCTTTTTGTGTCCTCTACAGGAGAGAGCGGTTTTCAGCACCGCCAATTTATTTCACTTCTTCAGCTAAATAAAGATTTGTATATATTTTATTTTATTTATAATGTCTTTACTGTGCTGTAAATTATATTATTTTACACAACGCAACATACAAGGACAAGATGTTTTTCATGATGGAAACACCTTTTGTCTTGCATAACATAAACTGATTTTATTTATTTTAATATTGAATTTAATTTAATTTGATGTTAAAGTATGTTCTTTAATCTCAGTGCTATTTGTTTATGGGCAGGTTATGGAGTCAGTCACGGCATCTTTCAGCTACGAGTGAAACGTTAGGTGGTGGTCTGAGGTTCATAGTTCCCCTGGCAAACAGCAGCCCATCACTGGCTCAGATTTCGCTGATACTGGCACGAAAATTAGCACTATTTCAGTGAAAAGTGATAACAGAGAACAGCTGAATACACTTACATTAAAATTACTTTTAAATGTTTTTAAAAGACAAATTCAGTTTGTCTTTTATTTTTGTCCATGGGTGTTCTTGCTTAATAATGTTTTTGATCTTTTTTGATTGTCTTTTTATCAATAATCTTTTGATTATTGTTGTTGCCTCTATAATTCTGTGTGATTTTTAATTTCCAGCCCATTTTAAGCCAGCAATATAATCATTTTTGAACAATAGTTGATTTAAATACAGTCATGGCCAAAAATATCGGCACCCTTGCAATTCTGTCAGAAAATGCAACACTTCTCTCAGAAAACTGTTCCACTTGCAAATGTTTTGGTATTCTAATGCTTATTGTTTTTGTTTGCACAGCAAACACAAAAACAAAGAAGAAAAGTGTGGAAAAACATGGGCAATCTCAAGGCTACGAGTCCATCTCCAGAGATCTTAATGTTCCTGTGTCCACTGTGCACAATATCATCAAGAGTTTTACAGCCCATGGCACTGTAGCTAACCTCCCTGGACATGGACGGAAGAGCAAAATTAATGAAAAAGTACAATGAAGGATTGTTCGAATGGTGGATAAAAAACCCTGATTAACTTCCAAACAAATTCAAGCTGATCTGTAGACACAGGGTACAACAGTGTCATCTCACACTATCCGTCTGCATCTGAATGAAAGGGACGCTATGGTAGGTGACCCAAGAGGACACCACTGCTGACACAAAGGCATAAAAAAGCAAGACTGGAGTTTGCCAAAACTTATGTGACAAAACCACAATCCTGCTGGGAGAACGTACTGTGGACAGATGAGACAAAAGTAGAGCTTTTTGGTAAAAGACATCATGGCACTGTTTACAGAAAAAGAAATGAGGCCAGAATACAGTCCCTACAGTCAAACATGGTGGAGGTTCAAAGATATTTTGGGGTTGCTTTGCTGCTTCTGGTACTGGATGCCTTGACTGTGTGAACATTATCATCAAATCTGATGATTACCAAAGAATTTTAGGGCGTAATGTAGTGGCCAGTGTCAAAAAGCTGCTCCACCAGAGGTCACTGGTCTTCCAGCAGGACAATGACCAGAAACACACTTTAAAAAGCTCTCAGAAATGGTTACAAACAAAGCACTGGAGGGTTCTGAAATGGCCAGCAATGAGTCCAGATCTGAATCCCATATAACACCTGTGGAGAGATCTCAAAAGAGCAGTTGGGTGAAGACATCCTTCAAATCCGATGACCTGGAGCAGTTTGCAAAAGAAGAGTGGTTCGAAATTCCAGTAGAGAGGTGTAAGAAACTCATTCATGGTTATAGGAAGCGATTTATTTCAGTTATTTTTTCCAAAGGGGATGCTACCAAATATTAAGTTAGGAGTGCCAATAATTTTGTCCAGTGCATTTTTTGGGTTCAGTGTGGAATTGTATCAGATTTGACTTTTCTTTACTTTTTGTGTTGTTCCAATGCAAACAAACAAAGAAACAAACAAAATAAACATGTGAATACCAAAACATTTGCAACTACAATTTTCTGAGAGAAGGGTTGCATTTTCTGACAGAATTGCAGGGGTGCCGATATTTTTGGCAATGACTGTAAAACAACCCAGCATGTTGGGTAAAAATATTTAACCCAACCAGCTTGGGCAAAATAACCCAGCAAGCATTCGGTCCAATATTTACCCAGTGCTGGGTTGCCAAATATTTGAAATTGAGTTGTTTTTGAGTTACGATTTTCGTCCACAGGCATTTTGCCATTCTTTTCTCCTCTTCTTAACGGAAGGAAAGCAGTGAAGACTTACATCACTTCTCTTGTAGTTACAACCAAAAGCCACACAATGTGGCATCGTATCAGTATTTAATTTTCTGATTTGTGTTGCGGAAAAATTAACGACAGGTAGCGCCAGTAGTTCACAGACAGCAACCATTTCACGGCATCGAAATAATGGCACCCACAATTGTCCAAAATATGTATTAAACAATGTTGATTTTTTTTTTTTTTTTTAATAACATACATCTTCCGTGGGCTTTCTACAACATTTTTTAGTACGAGACATGAATTAAACTGTTGTTGCCGCAACAGTAGGATAAAGCAAGAATGCAAATCAAGTATGTATTACGATACTTGCAATGTATTCAGATCTATTTCTGGCTTTAATCTTTGTTATTGATCAGAAGAAAAACTATTTTGAAGCCAAGTGTTCCCTTCTATTACTGTATATATTTAACATCTTCCTCTACTATTTGTTCTTCTCTCTTCTCTGCATGTGCTTAAGCAAATGTCTACACTTAATAGGATGGATAAACGAAAGAGAGAAGGTGTTGTTACAACAGCTGGTAATTTCTTTATGAGTACTGAAGGTTATAGAGGCTGGCTCAATTATCTTTCTTCTTTTCATTTTGCTCTTCTGAGAATAAAATTTTCAATTTGAAAAAACAGCATCAGCAGAAGATACTCATTTTAATTAACTATCTTCACATTTTCTCTAAATCACTCTTGGTGCAGTTGTTTCCCTCTGTCCCATATGTTGTAACCGGTTTATACTGTTCAAGAGATTTTGCTATCCTGTGGTTTGTACCAAAAGCACATTATTAAACAGTAGATTAGATTTTCAGGCTGACTGCACTTGAAGCTTTGGGCGGCACAGAGCTTTAACAGCAGCATTGTAGCCTGCTGGCTGCATTGCGTACTTTGGATAGAAGTAAGAAGTTTGGTTATTCAGAATTTGTACCGTGATGGCACCCCAGGGACTGCACTTAATCGTAACCCTGTTATCACGAATACATCTTTCAGAGAACACAGACCTCAGACAGATGTGCCTGCAGGACACCAGCCCTTTTAGTCTGACACACTCATTCCTTTGCACATGGCAGTATTGTCATCACTAACTTCTCAGGATTTTCTAGAGAGTTTCCCGAAGTGCTTTGTTGAAGGTCAAGAAAATTACTTCTAGGGGAACTTGTATTAATGACTAACCCTACCACAGTCTACTAAAGTCTTCAAAATTGTTAAACTTTTGATCTGGCTACCCTCATTTTAACGGCCAAACTTACCCTCCATCGGTGTGTTACTATCAGGCCGGTTGGCAAAGACCACATCGACATATTCCAGCTGCATCCTCTGCAAGGAGCCCTTAAGACCTGAAAAACAAAATGTACATTGTGAGTCAGACTGGATATTTGTTTGTCTTTCTTTTCAAAACAGAAATCTGTAATCTGTTCATCTACCAATGCAGCATTAATACATAGTTATACATTAGGGACAGGTTAGTGCTAATTGAAAAGTTGCATGCTCTGGCAGACACCAGTTTGTTGAGGACTCTTCATAACATGAAGTATTTCAAGCCCTCATAACATCAGAACAAACTTTCCCCACTTAATCAAGCTCTGCAGACGAGGGATGCCCAGCTGTGTGAGCCTGGTTGACTCTGTGGTAATCAAGTTCGTCCTGTACAAGGCCCTAGGGCTCGTTCATTCTTTGTGTCTCTGTCTTTGTGCTGGATTGATCGTCAAGCATAATGAAGAGAATTTGGGACTAGATTCCCTCCTGTGTCCTCACTCTGACAGGGTCAGCATCTTGAGGTCAGCTGAGACTTTACAGTCAAGAAATGAGGGTGGTTGTCAGCAGTTTGAGACACAGCAAGCCAAAGAAAGCTATATGATTGATCAATTATATAAGTAGCACAACAATGTCAGCATAACTGAAGACATTCAATCTTTGCCATGACACTCAATTGTAGATTTATTCTGTTTGTTTCAGTACAGCTGAGCTATTGCTCTGTATTCTCTTTCTCTAAATGTTTATGTGTGACTGCTTAGATTAGTTCAAGAAAAATGAATATACAATATCATTCAAAAGTCAAGGTCTGCTGGGGTTTTAATGTTTTTGTCTCTTATGGACACCAGGGTTTTATGCAGGGTCAGAAGCTCTCGGATTTGGTCAAAAATATCTTAATTTGTGTTCCGAAGATGAACAAAGGTCTTACCGGTTTGGAACAACATAAGGGTGAGTAATTAATGACAGAATTTTCTATATTTTTTTGAATAACTTAATTCATGTTTACACAATCACACAATCACATCACACACAATATGTGTGTATTTATACAGTATTTAACAATACCATGAGACAGATTGTGTGTCTGAACCTGTGTGGCAAAAAATGTGTCTCAGAGTCTCAGGCCACCCTTATCTGTGTGTGTGCTTTCCAGCCTGACCAGACCAATGACTGAACCAAATTCAGTGATGTAACTATAATATGGCTGGCGTGTTCACAGACATGCTCCAAATGCACAGAGCTGCAGGTGGGCGAGAGCAGTGTGTATTCTGAGCTCTATGTTTGTAAAGTAGGTGTCTGGCCCCAAACTTGCTGGTGTGGAAGAAAAATAAAGGCCAGTGAGGAACGGTACACACAACCAATTATTCATCCTCCCTGTAACCCTGAATATCTAGGCCAGGGGTGGGAATTATTTCTGTACTTTCACACCAAATGTATCTCTGACCCTACAAATGGCATCTACTGTATGCAATAGAACATAGAAACTAGTTTTTTTCACCCACAAATAAAAAGTTCTCATTATTTACTTTATTTTCATTAGGTTCTACATCTTACAGTGCTTTGCGAAAATATTCATACTCCTTTTTTTTTTTGTTTTATGTTACAGCCTTATGTTAAACTACTATGATTAAACCTACCACAGTCTTATATTAAACTGCTTAAAATAACTTTTTTTCTACATCAGTCTACACTCCATAAACCATAATCACAAAGCAAAAAAAAAACTGGTTTGTAACAACATTGCAAATTTATTAGAAATAAAACATTTAAATGATTCTATTTCTATTTCTGTGACATTTGAAATGAGCTCAGGAGCATTCATATCACTTGTAGATATTACTACACTTCGAGTGGAGTTAACCTGTGGCAAATTCAATTGAATGGGTAGGATTTGGAAGGCACACACATCTTAATAAAACTTCTAACAGCCGGAAATACATATCAGAGCAAAAAACAAGCCCTGAGGTAAAAAAACAACAACAACAAAACAAACAAACAAAAAAACCTGCCTGTAAAGCACAGAAACAGGATTGCGTCAAGCCACACATGTTGGGAAGAGCTCAGAAAAAATTCAGCTGCATTAAAGGTTCAGAGAAGCATGTAGTGTCCATTATCCATAATGGAAGAAGTTTGGAACAACTAGGACTTTTCCTAGTGCTGGCCTCCTGGCCAAACTGAGCAATTGATGAAGAAGGGCCCTGATTAGACTGGTGACCAAGAAGATGATGGTCACCCTAGTTGAGCTCCATTAACTTATGCAGATGGAAGAAACTTACGGATGGACAAACATCACTGCAACACTTCACCAATTCAGTCTTTATGGCAGTGTGGCCAAACTCAATGCTCAAAGTATGTGGCAGGGACTGAAGGACTCGTCAGAGTAGAATCAAAGCTCAACACAGCAAAATATAGAGATATCCTAAGTCGACAGTATTCAGAACCTCAGACTGCGCAGAAGATTTAACTTTCAACAGGTCAATGACCCTAAGCACACTGCAAGTGTGGTTATAGACAACTCTGTGAATGTTCTTGAGAGGCCCAACCAGAGCCTGGGCTTGAACCCAATCAAACATTTCTGGAGAAACTTGAAAATGTCTGCCAGCCCCTATCCAAGCTGACAATATCCAAGCTGGATAGGTGAAGCAGTGCGGAGAAGAATGGCAGATAATTGGCATTCTTATAAACATCACAATTCAAGATGCCTATTGGTGTCAGATGAAAATCAGTCAGGGGAACATTATATTCAGTATTATGATATTTTTTGAGAGTCAGATAGACATGATGTTGTGAGCCAACATACAGTGCAACAGCGCTCACAGTGACCCGGCTCATGGTCCTTTGCCGATCCCACTCCCCTCTCTCTTCACCCATTGCATTCCTGTCTGCTCTACACTGTCCTCTCCAAATAAAAGCATAAAAGCCCATGAATGAATCTTTTAAAAAAAAAAAAAAAAAGATACACATGATGTTCATTCTCATCTTTATTCTGTGTGTTCAGTTACTGATGCCGTTAAGAAAGTAATTTGCGTCTACATCGTCTTTAGTCCTGCTGTCTGTTAGTTCTGCCTGCTAGAGCGACACTAACACTAAATCCACTCAATCAATGCCCAGCGAGGAGCTGAACACATCACACACATACAAACACATACACACAAGCTATGATCACAGAGTGAGAGTATTTAGAAAGCGAATGCGTGTACTTCACCTTCAATAATGTGTTTCCTAGAAAGCCCTCGTTCAGTCTCGGCTCTGTGATGAAAAGGAGACACAAACAGAGACAGACATACATCAGAAAGCAAAATTTCTGACAGAGCCAAGTTCAGTCTAGCATATGAGACATGTCCTCCTTCTGCCAGAGTTTCTTGCTCATCTTTTTTTTCTTTTCAAACTGTCCCTCTTGCGTGTTCACTTTTTTACACTTCAAATAAAACCCTGGCATATATAAATTCTGATTATTATTCATGAGAGAGGATTTGTGGGGAAATGGGACAGGCCTTTTCTTTAGTCTTATCAAGCTTTGCAGCTGCACTTCTGCTCACTTACTTGCAGAATACTTACTCATACAGAAAACAGCTAGGTCAGCGCTTGACCTAAATGGAGGTTTGTAATTGCATTTATGAAATGTGGGAATCCACAGATGTCTGCTTTAAGTATGCAACCCTTTAGAATGTGCAACAGCGTGAAAGTTATGAAATAAAAGTTGCCATGACAGGACGTGACATGCACAATGAGTGAATTGACAGTTTACTCACTTTCCACCCCAGTAGAGCTTTGTGGTAATAACCAGACTGGATCGCCTTGAGAAAAGATAGAGGGAAAAATGAAGTTAGAATTTGCAACATAAAATTTTGATTAATCAATACATGTACAGTTATAATCAAATCACAATTGTTTTTTGTGTAGTCAAGCTACGGTTTTCAGTTATGGGCAGTTTTTGTTGTCAGTTCGATTTTTTTTTTAAATAAATGAATACTTTTATTCAGCAAGGATGGATTAAATTGATTGAAAGTGACTGTCAAAACATTACAAAAGATTTCCATATTAAAAAAATATTAGCCAGCACAACCCTAAATGTTTGAATTTTACTGAACATGACATTTTTATACAAATATTGGAAAAATCTAATTAAAAAAAAAAAAAACAAGTTGTGGTTTAAATCAAACAGATATCAAATGGCTTCTATTTATTTTAGCCAGTTAGTCGCTTGTTCATCGGTCTCATGACTTCATCAAACAGGAAGCAGATTGTAGAGGCAGAACTGCAGAAATAGTGATGTTATTGCTCAGTGATGATACATGTGTAACCTTCGCCTGTAGCTGTTTTGGCAGTAATCTGCAGGTCTCTCAGAGTCACTCTCATCTGCATTGTAAATGGGTGTAAATGAGCTTTCACTGGTGTGAACTCTCGCTGTGTCCTACATTCACGGCTCACAAAAACTGAGAGCTGCTCTCTAAATTTTGGCCTTACAAAATAATTACGATTTTAAACAAGAAAGCTCAGTCTTGGAGTTGAACAGATATATTAGGCCAGATGTCATATTATAAGTGAATTCAAAGGCTTTGGGATTCACACCCAATTGTCACTGCGTAGCAAACCAGCAGCTGGTGTAAAAACACATGAACTTCACACCATCATCTCCACAGAGGGAATGAGTTGGTGAAAAAGATGAAGAAAGGAAAGAGAATGAACGAAAAGCTGAGAAGGAGAAACTGGGTTATGAGGGAAATGGGGAATGGGACAGGAATTAGAATATTGGAGAGAGAGAAAGAAAGAATGAACTGGGAAGATATAAAAGATTGAGTAGGAAAGTAAACTGATGAAAGAAGAGGAGAGGGCAAACTACTCCCACAGCGTACCAGCGTCTCTGCACTGTTCATTAAAACTAAAGATCTCGTGGGTCACTTCAGTTTTAATGTATATCCATCAAACATTTACAGAAGAGATCCATACAGATGCGTTCTTGAATTTTGATTGGGGTCATGGGATATTCATGTATGCTCACTGCAGTGGAATGAGCAAATCTGTCAGCATAACAGCATGATCTGTAACACAGATCTTGGATCTAAGAAGATTGTGAAGCTTATAAAGGTGGCCAGATTAAATTAGTTGGGGACAGAGCGGATCTGAACCCTACAAGTCTGATGAGATATGTATCAAGGGAAAAGAGAGAAGGAGAGAAAAAGAGAGAGTCCATGGCAATCTTTGGAGCAACATTCTATAATACTTGTGCATACACTCTTAAAAATAAAGGTTCCAAAAGGGTGTTTTTGCAGTGATGCCATAGAAGAACCTTCCAGTGAACAGCTCCTAAAAGAACCACATTGAAGAACTTTTTAAAAATCTAAAGAACCTTTTTTGACTATAAAGCACCTTTTCCGCATTTGAAAGGTTCCATTGATGTTATTCACAGAACCATTGATGCCAGCAAAGAACCTTTATTTTTAAGAGTGTATGTCATGCAATAGACATATAATAATAGTACATCTCTATTCAAATTAAAGGTACCTGCTACATTTCATCACTGAAATGTTGGGGGTCGGGTTAATTTTTTCAAAATATTTTTTAAAGAATGCTTACCAAGGCTGCATTTATTTGATCAAAAATGCATTGTAAAATATCACTGCAATTTAAAATAACTGTTTTCTATTTTAATGTATATTATTAAAAGGGAATTTCATATTTATTATATTTAAATTCATTTCTGTGATGGCACAGCTGACTTTTCCTAGTCATTATTTAAAACTTTAGAATCGCATTCTTTGAAATTATGCTTAAATTTTGGTACTCACGAAATAATGTATTTCCTATTATTTATCAATGTTGAAAACAGCTGTGCTGCTTAATATTTGATACACTGAACCATGATATATTTTGTTCAGAATTCTTTGATGAATCGCCCCTTCAAATAGACAGCATTTAGTATCAAATAACATTAAATAACATTATTGTTTTTATTTAACATTTGATCAGTTCAATGCTTCCTTGCTGAAAAAAAAAAGTTTTAAATCTTAAAATGACCCAAAACTTTTGAACCGCAGTGTATACTAACTGTACATTTTAATATGTTAATGCTACTTTAAAAAATATTGCAAAGTTATTGCCCTAAAAAAAATCTAATTAAGGTTACTCAGTATATTCAAGCTTACTCAGAAGCCAATTTATGAAAACATATATACTAAACTAAGTAAACTTAACTAGGCAATAAGTTTGCAAGACGTTTCAAGTTAACAAATTAAAATTTATAGTGCGTTTCCTGTAATTCAACACACTTGACTTGATCTTGCAGATGAGGCAAAAAAAACTGGAAATAATTGTAACACTTTACAATAAGTTTCATTAGTTAACATTAGTTAACTTCATTAGTTAACATGAAGAATGAACAGTACTTCTATAGCATTAATCAGTCTTTAATGTTAATTTTAGCATTTACTAATGCATTATTAAAATCCCAGATAGCACCCGTACGTCTGCAAGATGTCTGTTAAAGATCCCTTGATCTGGCATCTGCTGTGTACAAACATCTGACAGACGTCTGTAAGATGTCAGTTTTACATACATTCTAAATCATAAACATCTTAAAGACATCTAATAAATGTCTATTTAACATCTGATAGGAAACATCCTACAGACGTATTGCAGATGAGTAAACAATCTAAAAAACACATCTCGCAGATGTAAATGCAGACATCAAATAGACGTCTCAGAGATGTACCTGTGCTATCAGGAAAACATCATGGAGACGCCATGATGTCAGATGTCAAATAGACGTCTATTAGATGTCTTTAAGATTTTTTATGATTTAGAATGTATGTAAAACTGACATCTTACAGACATCTGCCAGATGTTTGTACACAGCATATGCTTTCCAGATCAAGTGATCTTTAACAGACATCTTGCAGACGTGTGTCTGCCATCTGGGACGTGTGCTATCAGGGATCACATGTTGTGTTTGTTACCATCAGTGCTCTATGAACAAATAATGAACTGTATTTTTATTAACTAACATTAACATAGATTAATAAATAGTGTAATAAATGTGTTGTTCATTGTTTGTTCGTGTTAGTTAATACATTAACTAATGTTAACAACTGACACCTTATTGCAAAGTGTTACCAAAATAAAATAATAATTATTTCTTTTTAACCAGCTACTTGAACTGTTGAGAGTTAAGTCACTTTTTATTTTCCAGATGATAACTGGTTTCTTGCTGAGTTATTGCTGCCTCCATGTATACGCAATTATTCTCAACATAATTTGTATGTTGTACATGAATGCCCCCTCAAATCATAGTTATGATTGGGTACAAACCACATATACTGTAGTTTCCAATACAACTTTAAAAAAAAAAAAAAAAATAGCAGGCTAACAAGTACTTCCAACTTTTCTTTTCTAACTCTTTCCTCCAGCTAATGTGGAAACTGCTGTGAATCTCGCAGTGAATGATAAATCTCGCTTCAAGTGACAAATTAGCTGAGTCATTTTTCATAGTTTTCATAGTCAGCAAAAGCACTGTCATTCCAGAAGTCATGGTGATCACAGTGGGTTGTCATCTGTTGCTATGGCAACAGACCTCACCAGGATGTACTCATCTGCTGGCATTGATTAAGTGATACAAACTGAACAGGATCCCAGAGATCAAAGTCTCCATAAAAAAGTGTCTGTAAGTACTGACACGTAACCAATGCCAGAGCCAGCAGCTACAGCAGGTACTACAAAGAGAATAAAAACTCCAGTTCCAGTCTTTTTTTTGTTTGTGCCATCTTGTATTACAGTTACACAGGTGTGCTTGACATACATACAACTCAACCATACCTCCAGCCTTTCTTTTTGATGATGTTTCCCAGTATGACTTCAGCTCTGTAACAGATAGAGATGTTAATAATGACTCATGAAGTAAAGTGAATTATGGTTAATCTTGCTAACGCTGAATCATACTCACTTTCCAGCAGCATACACCTCTGCGGTGTCAAAAAGGTTCACCCCACTCTCATACGCGATAGTCATCAGCTGCTCCGCCACCTGGAAGACACACACACATATAAAAATAGAGATAGAAGGGTCAACCTATATATGTCGCAGCCATCATAATAAACGTAGCTACATAATTTATGAAGCTACAAGAATACTTTTTGTGTACGAAGAAAAAAATAATGACTTTATTCAATAATTTCATCTTTATTACTTTTCTGGTCCTTGAACGTGGTAGTTCTTTTGTCTATGCAGGGTTAAAAAGCTCTTGGATTTCATCGAAAATATCTTAATTTGTGTTTCGAAGATGAATAAAGGTCTTACGGGTTTGGAATGACAAGAGGGTGAGTAATTAATAACCAACACAGGCACACCTCATTCTGCTTAATGAAGGACTGATTAGGTGATCACCTCAACCGTATCTTATTTAATGGGGAAAAGTATAAAAACCACTGCTGTGGTCATCACTGTCCTCTTGCATTTGGACGATCTGGGTGGCAAAAACAGAGCTAGTAGTATCTTAAAAGAATTTGGAATTAAACAATAACTATCGACCATGGCAAAAGAGGTCAAAAGGAAGGTTTCTGAGTGAAGAAAGAAAAGAAGAGTTGAATCTTTAAAATTAAAAAAAAACTGGTTCATAAGAACAAGGTCAAGCTGTAGACATTGCGGACAACAAAGCTACAGACCAGCAGAGGGTGAAAATGACTCTCTACTGACTGGGATGACCACCAACTTATTTGAATGTCACTGAACAACCACAGGATGACATCAGGAGACCTAAAAAGAATTGCAAACGGCAGCTGGGCTGAAGTGCACTATGAGGATGGTACAAAACAGGCTTATAGGGACAGGGCAAAGCTAGAAAAAAAGCCCTTCATCAGTGAGAAGCAAAGAAGAACCAGACTGAAGTTGGCAAAATACCAGAAGGATTGGAACGTAGAGGACAGAGGTGAGGACTTATCTTCTCTGATAAGTCAAATTTTCAGCTTTGCACAACATCTGGTCGTCTAATGGTTAGACGAAGACTTGGAGAGGCCTACAAGCCACATAATCTTGCACCCACTGTAAAATTTGGTGGAGGATCAATGATAATCTGGGGGTGCATCAGCAAGGCTGGATTCGGGCACATTCGTCTTTGTGAAGGGTGCATGAATCAAGCCACGTACATAGTTGTCCTGGAAGAAAACTTGCTTCATTCTGCCCAGACAGTATTTCCCAACACTGAGGATTGTTTTTTTCAGCAGGACAATGTTCCATTCCACACAGCCAGGTCAATTAAGGTGTTGATGGAGGACCACCAGATTAAAACCCTGTCATGGCCAGCCCAATCTCCAGACCTGAACCCCACTGAAAACCTCTGGAATGTGATCAGGAGGAAGATGGATGGTCACAAACCAACAAACAAAGCCATGTTGCTTTGAAATTCTGCACCGGGGGAGGCATAAAGTCACCCAACAGCAATGTGAAAGACTGATGGAGAGCAAAACAAGACGCATGAAAGCTGTGATTGATAATCAGTGGACAGACAAACACTGACTGCGTCTTTGCTGGACATTATATCGATTGAACTCTCAACCTTACGTATACATGGATCTCATGCTAAGACTGTGATTATATGGCATGCTGCTTTTGATACGGTGTCAACATCTTCTTTTTGAACCTGTATTGTCTTTTTCATCTATTCCCTCATTTATATTGTATTTATTTGGTAACTAGATTCTGTGTTTGTGTTTTATTTCTATATTATTGAAGTTTACCAAGGGTGGGTTTTAGGTTTGTAAAGAAAAGAACCTTTGAAACCTTTGAAAATACCTTTGAAAAGAAAACTCAATAAAACAGTTTTTAACAAAAATCAGGGTTATTCCATCAAATACTGATTTTTGAACTCTTCCTGAGTTAAAACATTAGTATTGTGTTGTTTAAAAATGAATATGAACTTTTTCTTGTATTACTTGAGGTCTGAATACGCTGCATTGTTTTTGTTGTTTTAACCAGTGATCATTTTCTGCAAATAAATTATGTAAATGACAGTATCTGGAATTTGGGATAAATGTTGTCAGTAGTTTATAGAATATAACAAAATACTCAAACACATACCTATAAATAGTAAAACGAGAAAGTGATAATTTTTCAGTGGTCTCCGAATTTTTTTCCAGAGCTGTACATTCATTCAATTGATTCTGAATCTCTCTCTCTCTCTCTTTTTTTCAATAATTAACTATTGACTAATAATTGATATATTGCCATCTTTCTAAGCTTCTGACTTATAACAATGACAATATAAAAAACAGTTGCTTAACATGACTAAACACCATGGGCCCAATTTTAACAATCTAAGCGCATTGTCTAAAGCACATGGTCTAAAGCACACGGCGCAGGCACACTTAGGGTGTGTCCGATTCTACATTTGCTAGTTTAAGGACGGGAAAAATGGACTGGTCTAAAAGGGTTGTCCCTATTATCTTAATGAGTCATTGGTGTGTTTTGGGCGTAATGTGCATTAAACCAATCGGAGTCTCATATCCCACTCCTTTTAAGAGCCAGTTGTGCTCACACCATGGCAGATTCGCTATTTACACAGCGGTATTTGCAAGAACAAACGTTGAACACCACATCCCCTTTCCATCCTCTTCCCTCCTTGCTGAACATGATCGTTTTCGAAAGCGAAAGTGAAACCGAAAAAAACGGTGCGCATAAGAAAGTGATTGACTATTCATATAGGCATTTTTATATTTATGTACACAATAATGATCTTTTACATTGTAATCCTTTCAGATTTTAATATTTGGCATGTTTGTGTGCTGCTGTGCATCCCTGTGTGCGTAAAAAGCAGAGTATATATGTGTGTCGTGCACCTGCCTATACAGTAGGTGCATATTACTAAAACGTTCTTTAAAAAAAAAAAAAAAACTTTAGACCAGGTCTCAGTTGGTCAATGGCGCAGTCTATTTCAGTTGCTTCAAGATAGCAACACGCCAACAATGCGCCTGAACACACCTTGTTCATTTAACCCTTTAACTGACACATCTTGAACATAAACATGAAAATGCACTATCCAATATTACATTTTATAATTCATGAACAAAAACATTTTGTAATATGATTTTGATGTACAATTTCCATGGTAATGCAATGTCTGATTTTAAAATGGTTTTCAAATGATGAATTTTGAGATTTTAAATTTTCAGTTGATATATAATTTCTTAATATTTCTATTGCATGATAGGGAAAAAAGCAACGAAGAAAGTCTTATTGTGACAAAGGTCAGAACTCATGTTATGATGTATATTTTTGAGGTGCACTCTTGTCATAAATTAACCTATTACTTTTCTTACATAATTTGTAACACAAGAGAGTGGTAAAATATCTATTTAGGAGTCTCAGACCTTCCCAATGATATATAGTTTGTCATGATTAGATTAGAATTTATTTGTAATATGATTAAGTAAACTTAGGCGTCCCACAGAGCGAACGGGGACAGTTAAAGGGTTAAACAACGTGGTGCAAGACGTGAAAATGAGTAGGGCTGAAACTAGAAAAAACACTTGCGTTGTGCCTGGTGCCGCATTGCGCTGGGTGTATGATAGGGCCCCATGTCTTCATAATATGAACTGTCTTTGTTTAAATGTATTATTATACATAAAAATGCATTTTTTTTCCCAAGGGTGTCCCTTGTAAATGGATTACCATAATTGCAGGCATTTTGGCTTAAGAACATTGCAAACCCTAAAAATGACACTGAAATGAAAACCTTTAAATGTCTCATTGAAGGTAAATCATTGCATGCAAGTACCATCACTGTTTTACACCAGCTTTCTTCCATATTTACCTATATGAAGTGAAAATGTTTGGTGCTATTGTAAATTTCAACAAGACCAGGCTAATTATTTCACATATAAAAATATTAAGATATATTTACACTTTTTAAAACATACTGTATGTATCAATTGCATATTTTAGCCAACGGCCAGCCTACGTTGCTCAGGTGTGATTGTGTTTTAAGCAATTACAGAAATCCTGTAGACAGCTAGCAGGTTCTTGGGTGTCTTTGGTAAGTCTCACAGTGGCTGCAAGAGACCATTAACCTTTTTTTGTGTGTGTTTTTTTGTTCAGTAGGCTACAAGTGAATATGCAGCAAAATCTGCAGGGTGAGAGTGGGTTTTAGGTGAATATGTTTATATGAGTATGCGTGCATATTTGCATAAGTATGGGTGTATGTGGGGGCTTATTTGATTGTTCTCCTGCCTTCTGAGTCTCATGCTTTTCCTCAAGCCTAAATCACTTGATGAATCAGCATAAAAGGGGGCAAAAGCAAACCACTTGATAAAGGAATAAAAGCTTTTTTAAAAATTAAATACAGCAGATAGAAGAGCATAAGGTTTTAGATATTCACCTTAATTGTCAGTGTACGGTAATGTAATATTTAATAGTAGTAATGTAAATGCGTTTGACTTTCTGTCCGCTTATTCTTAGCTTTGATTAAATTAAGTTCCTCCCAAAAGTTTTCTTAAGGATCGCCATTAAAGGAGCTTCAAACTGTAATTAAACTTTTTTTTTCTGTCAAGTTCAACAAATCTCCCAGCTCATCAATACAGAGCTGCTTAGCCAAGAAGGTGACCCTCAGCAGAAAGTAAAAGAAGAAAGGGAGGAAGAGCCATGGAAAAATGCCAAATACTTTCACGGAAGATTAAAGATGTGGAAAGTTCAATGATCAAGAACATTCTGTGATTTTGCTGATACAGGCTGCAACTAGTCAAAGGTAATGTGTTATGTAAACATAACACAGTACGTGTTTGAGAAAGGAATGGAAACCGTACTGTAAGTAACAGGTGTGACTCTCAAATTATTAAACTGTCCAACAGGAGTGGATAGAATATTTTCTGTACTAACAAGTAACCTCCTTTTCAGGACACTTTCTCCTCTTAATAAAAGTTTTGTTCACACAATATTGCTATTTTCTGAAATTTTCAGAACCTAAAAAAGGCAGAAAACCCTAAAGTCAGTGTCACAGAAGAAAATGTATTTTGTGCTTAAACAGTATACAATTTTTTATTTTTCGAAAAAAATGGTCAATCATTTCGCTAGATAAGACCCTTCTTCCTCCGCTGGGATCGTTTAGAGCCCTTTGAAGCTGCATTTAAACTACATTTTGGAAGATCAAAATCGGGGCACCAATGAAGTCCATTATATGGAGAAAAATCCTGAAATGCTTTTCTCAAAAAACATAATTTCTTCATGACTGAAGACAGAAAGACATGAACATCTTGGATGACAAGGGGGTGAGTAAATTACTTGTAAATTGTTGTTTTAGAAGTGGAGTTCTCATTTAAACTGCCTGCTGTCCTTCAGAAAATTCCTTCAGGTCCCACAAATTTCTTGGCGTTTCGGCATTTTTGTGTACCCTTTTGTGTACATTTTTTGAACCCTTTCCAACAGTGACTGTATGATTTTGAGATACATCTTTTCATGCTGAGGACAACTCATATGCAACTATTACAGAAGGTTTAAAAGCTCGCTGATGTTTCAGAAGGAAGAAAAAACGATGCATTAAGAGTCAGGGGTATAAACTTTTGAACAGAATGAAGATGTGTACATTTTTTTTACTTTGTCTACTTTTCTTTCCTTTAGTACTGCCTTTCAGAAACTTCAGAAGATACTTACATGTTCCCACATAAGACAAAATAAGTTAAATTTACCCTGATTTTCAAATTCAAAAAGTTTTCACCCCCCTTTAATTGTGTCAGTACTAAACAATGCATTTTGTATGATCCCTCTTATTTTGGTAAAAAAAAAAAAAAAACATTTTGCAGATTCTGCGAGGTGTATGTAAACTTTTGCTCACAACTGTAAGTTGAAGTACTACCTACCCACCCTGATAGCAAACATACATCTCGGAGACATCTATTTGACATCTGCAAGACGTATTTTATTTATTCTATCAGATGTCAATTAGACGTCTATTAGATGTCTTTAAGATTTAGAATGTATGTAAAACTGAAATCTGGGCAGACAGCACGTGTACGTC
>JAHKKF010527390.1:4553-19266 GCA_019740295.1 Labeo calbasu | reverse complement strand
TAGAGTGTACTTTTCATTGTTTTCACTCCGTGGTCCGTCTCAACCTCACACTGCAGACATGTTGCTTCAGACAAGCACGTGCAGGCCGCGGTTTCTGTTTGNGTCATCACAACATACTGTTTCGGCCGTGTTGTTTCGGTGATAAAAATCTTTCGGCCGAAAACCGAAAATGCACTTTTGGGCCATTTTCGGCCGAAAATTTTCGGTGGCCGAATATTCGGTGCATCCCTACTGGAATCGTTTAGAGCCATCTGAAGCTGCATTTAAACTGCATTTTGGAAGTTCAAACTCAGGGGCACCATAGAAGTCCACTATATGGAGAACATTCCTAAAATGTTTTCCTCAAGTAACATAATTTCTTTACGACTGAAGAAAGAAAGACATGAACATCTTGTATGATGAAGAGTTGAGTTAATTACCTGTAAATTTTTAAGGCCCGGGCCACACACCAAGCCATTGGTTGGTTGTTGGTCAATGTCGGGCTAGTTTGTTTGGTGTGTTCCACACGTCGGCTCTCGTCAGGCTCATGCGAATTGGCGTTGGGGCCGTCAACGCAAGTGAGAACTCTGAATGGCTGTTCAGTTTAGCGAAAGTGATGAAAACGAGTATATAACTGAAGGCGGCACAAACAGAAGACTGTTCTAATGTTACGTAATCTTTCCCAAGCATTCCAATATGTGTATATTTTCAATAACATGAGCCACTTAAAATGAAGAAAGTTATTAACATAACTGATATTCACAATGGTAAGCAAGCACCGCTTTGTTTATGTTTCATATATCTGCATATATATATCCTTGTTTCAGTTTCTCCTTTTGAATGACAAATATATACTATTAAAAGCTGCTGATATAGACAGCTCATTCTTCTCACTCAAATGCAGAACGCACATGTTAGTTCATAGTCAGCTGTAGTGTGTGGTGTGTTCAAGTGCAGCTTTTTTGGTCTGGATGCTGTTGACGTGAGGCTACAACACTTTCAGCTTTTGTTGCTGCTAGTTCTTTGAAGTCGACTTGGAGTATCCCAGGCTTTAGGGTATAAGCCAAAATGTCCCGTTTTTCTGTTTGTTCCTTTAAATGCAAAGGAGCTGGTGCTCCGTCCCCTTTTCAGAAGAGAAGATCTGGCAAAAGAAAAACAATCATGTCAGAAACTCTCAGTAGCGGTGTTCAGTCTTATATGTTCGAACCGGCATCGGTTTAAAAGTCAGTCCTCCAATTGTACTGTGCATAATAAATGTGCGTTTATAAATTACACAGACGGTGTGATAAAAATAACGACACAGCTGGTCTCATGGTGCCATTGCGTGCTATCACAAACTTTAAAAGTCCCACTTGTGATTATGAGCTTGACAAATTCAAGCAGTTGACTTTCACAAGCAATTTTAACTACCACTTTCCTATTTACACATTCCAGTGAAAACAGGCAGAGACAATGGTAGCTTTAGCAATATTAGCCTTACAGAGTGTAAGAAGCGTTCATGCACAAAGCATTGGTATTGATCCCTAAACATATAGGGGAATTTTTCTAGGACATTTCCTTCGAAAATGAAACTTAACCACAGTGTCCTTCACAGCTCAGATGGAGGGAGTCTATGGAGACTCTATGGTGCATCACAAAACAACACTTATAATGCCTCTTTGGCACTGACATTGTGTATCTCCAGAAGCTACAGCAAGAAAACAGTAATGGTAGCAGACTGCTGCTTCTCACTCAGGGCAGAGATTGTCATAAATGACAGAAATATGGAATGCTGTGTTCAAAGAGACTGTTTATGATTTATTAGGATTATAAAAAAAATTGAGTGGGTGGATTTTTACCGTTATAGGCTGGTTGTTTTTACACACTGTGGCCCCACACCTGTGTTCAAACAACTAATAAAAGTGATTTTTGCATAATAGGTCCCCTTCAGTGACGCCTCTGTTTGATTTATACGTGATCTCACTGCATCCCCTGAGGGTCCGGGATCCAGGGTGTGTGCCTCAAATGCCCAATCTGTAATCCTGCCTTGCCTATGAGGAGGTATCATGACAACCACTGAGAGGAGAAGAATAACATAGGGACGAGATAATGGGAAATCTGTGGCTCTAATAGTCTCATTAGACACTAGTATGTAGAAAACACATTTTCCTTTTACTAAACAAATGACTATGAAATACAATAAAGCAAGGTGGATCCAAACCATGAGATCTCTCTGGTGTGAGACTAAGTAGCTTTAAAACCTCTTAATGCATGATCTTAAAGGCTACCAGGCGGCAGAGCTTTGACAGAGATCCGGCTAATTAACAGCTTCCCAGCAGGATCGGCCAAAGAAGCATGATGACCCACCAGGAAGGCAAATATCAAGACAAAAATCTTGCATTTTTTCTGACACCATGCAAAAATGTTTGTTAACGTGAACAGCTTTAACATGTCAATTTACTGTGTATTATACAAAATCTCTTATTATTAGACAAAAACTGAAAAGCCTAAAAATTTGAACTGAGGTGCCAACCGGTGCAGAAACCAAACTGCAATGTAGCAGCTATTAATTAAAATGGAATAAAATGTAAAGAAATTCAACAACTGCTGTTTGGTTTTTAATAATGCATTTTGTATTTCATTCTAAAATGACCCATAAATGTATACACTCCCAGAAAAAAAGGTACAAAACTGTCACTGGAGTTAATATGTACACTTTAATTTTAATGTACTAATATATGCCTTGAAGGTATGAATATGCATCATTTAGGTGTATAATAAGATACAAAGTGTCCCTTTTAGCTTTTGAACCTTAGGGTACCAGCTTTGTCCTAATTTTGTGAAAGTGTATAATTACAGTACATTTTTTAAAAATAATTTTCAACTGTGATCCATCATATATATTGGTACCAGTCAAGCTTTGTACTTATTTTTTGAGAGTGTATAATTAATGACAGTTTATTTAAAAATTATTTTCCACTGTGATCCATCATATATATGGGTACCAGTGAAGCTTTGTACAGATTTTTTTAAAGTGTATGATTAATTACAGTATATTTTATAATAATTTTCCACTGTGATCCATTATATATATACATATATGTGTGTGTGTGTGTGTGTGTGTGTGTGTATAGGCTAAATATATGTTAGAGAATATTTCTACAAACAGATATTCATCTTCAAATTTAAGAGCTGAATTTTTAACATTTTACATTCCAGTTCTAACAAATTAAAATATCAATGTCCATTGAAATGAAAAGGAGTTTGAATAGTCTGTTTTAGAAAATCACGCTGCTGGTCATTACTAAGTCTGGTCTCTAGAAGCATGACTGAAGTGTCTCATGGAAGGCTGGGCAAAGAACCTGAAATATCATTAATCAAATCCTGGGGGAACAGATCTTGAGGATGATCACGTTATGATCTATGAGAGCAAGTGTGTGTTTTGAGTGGCCCTGTTGCTGGTAGATGGAGACGGCTGGTGTGGAGTCTTATCCCAGGCCAAAGCTCTGACTCAGCTGATGTTGATTGCATTAGTGTTGCTATATCTTCAGCTCCCTCCTCTCTCCTCTCTCCCTCTCTCTATGTGAATAAGAAACTGATGTGATTGAATTTCTCCACTGCTCCTCATCCAATTGCACCTCTTGGTTTGTTAGCTGTGTCAAGCATTATTCTGTTTCTTAGCCAAGCTCCAGAGACAGGGTTGCTTTTTCTCACTCCTTACACTCCTTATGTTACAGGCATTGCCTGTTTTCATTGCTGTTTTTCTTCCAGGGCATTTTTGGCTTAGAAATGCACTGGACTCAGAAGCCTACGGCGTATCACAACAGTTCTTCCACAAAGAAGAAAGCACCCTCATAGGAGTCTCAAGGCCTAGAAAAAACACGACACAATCTGTCCTGATTTTAAGCGGAAAATCTGTGCATCTCAAACAGTAAAGTATGACACAGCCATACCAAGGTTAAATGGGTTTGATTTCCAGGTATTGTAAAAATCAATTAAAATCTATATTTTTAATTCCTTTATAAACACCTGCTAAATGTTTAAATAGCACTAGATAAAATATTGATTTTTTGGCTACTTATTTAAATCTTGATATTGATTTGTTCAAAAGAAACGACTCTTATGAGCCAGTTCTTGTTAGTGAATCAAAAACATGCTGGCAATCGTGTAGCCTGATTCATAAAACAAATTACTCTTATGATTCAGTTCTTATAAGTTACAGATTTGAATCAGTCTGAAACTGTCCTATACAGCTTCAGCAGAGAGAGGATTTCTTTCACATGTAAGAAAAATGGACATTATAATTGAACAACACCCAAATGAATCTGAATCAAATCAAAATTAGAACTGAATGGAACCGCTGTGAATCTGAATCGAATCAAGAAATCTGTATTAAAATTCAGTCATAACAATCAGTGTAAGCAAACTGGACACAGAAACTGAAAAACACCCAAATGAATCAGAATCAAATCAAAATTTGAATCAAACAGAACTGCTGTGAATCTAAATCGAATCAAGAAATCTGTATTAATATCCATTCAGATGAATTAGTGTAATCAGTCGAAACATTTCCGTGTACAGCTTTAGCAGTAAGCAAATAGGACATGATGACAACTGAAAGACACCCAAATGAATCAAATCAAAATTAGAATCAAATAGAACTGCTGTGAATCTGAATGGAATCAGGAAATCTGTAACAATAATCAGCCATAAGCATCAATGTAATCAGTCTGAAAAGGTTCCCTGTATAGCTTTAACAGAGAGAAATAATATTTAAGCAAATTAGACATTTTAACTGAAAAACACTCATATGAACCGGAATCAAATTAAAATTAGAATCTAACTGAATCACTGTGAATCAGAATCAAATCAAAAAATCGATTAAATCACTAAATATTAATATCCAGCCATAAGAATCAGTGTAATCAGTCTAATAATTACCCTGTACAGCTTTAGCAATAAGCAAACTGGACATAAAAACAAAAAAACACCCAAGTTAATCAGAATCAAATCAAAATGAAAATCAAACAGAACTGCTGTGAATCTGAATTGAATCACAAAATCTGTAACAATATCCAACCATTAATGTAATCTGAAAAAACTCCCTGTACAGCTTTAGCAGAGAGAAATAATTCATATATAGGTCAATTGAATATTTTAACTAAAAACACTCAAATGAACCAGAATCAAATCAAAATTAGAATTAAAACAAATCACTGTGAATCAGAATCGAATCAAAAAATCGATTAAATCGATAAATATTAATATCCAGCCGTAAGAATCAGTGTAATCAGTCTGAAAATTTCCCTGTACAGCTTTAGCAGTAAGAAAATTTGACACAAAAACTGAAAAACACCCATATGAATCAGAATCAAATCCAAATTAGAATCAAATATAACTGCTGTGAATCTGAATGGAATCAGGACATTTAGTAACAGTAATCATTAGCAGAGAAAGAAATGATTTCATATGCAAGCAAATTGGACATAAAAACTGAAAAACACCCAAATGAATCAGAATCAAATCAAAATTAAAATCAAACAGAATCGCTGTGAATCAGAATCGAATCAAAAATCTGTATTAATATCCAGCCATAAGAATCAGTGTAATCCGTCTAAAACTTACCCTTTACAGCTTTAGCAGTAAACAAATTGGACATAAAAACTGAAAAACACCCAAATTAATCAGAATCAAATCAAAATTAGAATCAAATACAACTGCTATGAAACAAAATGGAATCAGGAAACTCTAACAATAATCATTAGCAGAGTAAGAAATTCTTTCATATGAGCAAATTGGACATAAAAACTAAAAAAAACACCCAAATGAATCAGGATCAAATAAAATCAAAGTGAAACTGAAATGAATCAGGGAATCTGTATCAATATCAAGCCCATCAATATAAATGTGCAAAATTGAGAGCTCTACACTCTGTATAGCTAAAACCATCATCAAGTTAGGCAACATACATATTAAATAAACACAAAAGTAGCAGAGGATGTGAAGAATTTTTCGATTAAATTATGTGACCACAGATTCCATCATCACTATGAAAACAATAATTAGCTCCCACTATGAATCCTCAACATTATATTAGCACACAAGAAGTGAGCAAGCCCTCTTGTTCACAGTACAATTCCCTCGCAGTTCTGCAAGGTAAAACACGGTCAAAGGAAACCGTGCACAGGGTTACTGGTGTTACATTTCCGCCTGACTCAGAGACCTGTGAAGAAGGCGGCACTTTCACCTGGCCACTGTCTCACTCTGCGACAGCTAATCCTTACGCCGTTCATGTCACCTCTGCTCAGTTAGGGGATTATCGGGTTGAGCTATTTCTGGTGAAACAGGACGAGCTGCTCCATAATCTTAGTACAAGCTTGACCAACACAGTGGCCACTGAAGACAAGCACACAGGTCTTAACTCACTGCCTCCCAGAGCACAAGGTGACGATTGATTTAATGTGCTTTTCACAGCCGTAATGCTTTGACTAGGTGCTAGAACACCTTTCAATAATCGCCTCTGAACTTGTATAGAGCGGATGTTCTTGTATAAACCGAAGAGAGCAACGGATTATGAATGAAGGCACGAACAGCTGAATGAAACTGACGGATGAATGAGAAGAGAAGCTCTCACTGTACTCGTGCATTTGGTTTATTCACAGTACATTACGTGTTTGAAGAGAAATATTCAACTCTACTCTCTACTTAGCCTTAAAGGTCAAAATAGACACAAATTCTGCATAGAGTTCTGTGTTCTTTGTGATTCACAATCAATGACCTTAGCAGAAGCTTCTTAGTATCATAAAGGCATGTCTTCTGTCAAAGGCACCTGTAGCCCACTTGGTCTAACCAAAACAAATGCTGGGCAGAGTGGAGGAAAGTGCCTTTGCCATGTGTTCTTCATGAAGTGGAAGTCATTTAGACTCTGCAGCCTCCCTCCATATGGGATATTACTGTAATTACGAGATTGGCAGGGCTGGGTAATGTCCAGAGGAGATCTCTTTCAGCAGGGCAGGGCAGAGGATATACCTCAGTGCATGGTGGCACATTAGTGAGAGTGCTCACAAAAGCAGATTAATAAACCTCCATTTGGTCCTCACACCCTTTCTCTCAAATTAATAAATGAAGGGTTGAGAGTTGAAAAACGAGGCTCATTCAGAAAAACAGGTAAAGGTTCTTGCACGCATTCTTATGCTGAGATGTGAATGAAATACTGTACTAAGATGTATTTCACTTCTACTGAATCTACAGTACAAAATATACAGGCCAACCAATGACCAGTGGGTCTAAACCAGGAGGCCCCATGTGTACATGTCTTTCTTTCTTCAGTCGAAATGAAATTAGGGTTTTTGAATAAAAAAAACAATCCAGGATTGTTCTACATATAGTGGATTTCAATGGGGATCAGCGGGTTGAAGGTCCAAACTGCTGTTTCAGTGCAGCTTCAAAGGGCTCTACACAAATCCAGACAAGGAATAAGGGTCTTATCTAGCAAAACAATTGGTCATTTCTAAAAAAAAAACTAATTTGTATACTTTTTAACCACAAATGCTTGTCTTGCACTAGCTTTGCGATGCACGCATTACGTAATCATGTTGGAAAGGTCACGCGTGGTTAGTCCTTCACCTGTGTACTCCGGTTCACCCTGTTGTAGCCAACCAAAGTGTAAATAGTTTAATATTTTTAATATTTATGCAGTGGTTTTGTTAAGATTAACCGAAAAAACTAGGACTAGTTTGCAAAAGTAGACTTTTTAAATAATCTTAAATATTTAATGAATAATTTGATTGACAACAGTGATCCTAAAGGTAAAGTTGTTCAGAATGAGGAGATCTATCATATGATATAAAGATCAAGTGTGTGTGTGTGCGTGTGTGTGTGTGTGAATATATGAATATGTTCTACAATTTGAGGTCATTTGCTATATAAATATTGTGTTTTTGAAGCCTTTTTGATTGTTATAGCGCCACCTATGGGCCAATCTCCCAAAAAAGTTTGAGTGTCATTTAAAAATGACCTTGTTATGGCTACCCAAGGGGTAACGTTCAGCATTTTTTTTTTTGATAATTATTGATCTAGAGAGTCCAGAGAATTGCGCTGCAGTGGTTTTATTGAGGTTGAGCGAAAATACCAAGATTAGTTCGCAAATGTAGGCTTTTAACATAATTAAGAATATTTAATGAACGATTTGTTTCTTGGGGCAAAGTTGTTCATTATGAGGAGGTCTATCGTATGATACAAATATCGTGCATGTGCAATATACAATCATTTACACCCTTAAAAAAAAATGTGATATCGCCCCCCCAGTGGCCGATTTCTTTCAAATTTCTCACAGACCTTTGGGGCTGTGTGTCAAACAGGCCCACCGAGTTTTGTTTCGATCAACCTCCATCAAGTTTGTTTAATAGGTGCTCAAAGTTCATCAGCCTACAGTGGCCATGTTTTATGAGATATGTAAATGTCCCCACTTGGGGCACTTTGGACCAAGACCGTGTGTACCGTTTTGTATGTCTAGAGGACAAACGGATGCGTAGTTATGGCAGTTTTTTCACTCTTATAGCGCCACCAAGTGGCCAAGCTCCGCGGCTTTTTCCATGCGACTCTCATTTCGTTCAAAAGTTATAGCTGTTTTAGTAAAAGCATCCCTGCCCCTTTCAAACATTTTGGCGTCCCTTTGCAACGGAGGGTCAAAAGTTCAACTTTTTTTGATAATTCACTCTCCAGAGAATCTTTCTGCACTGGTTTCATTCCACTCGGGTGAAAAACCTAGGACTAGTTCGCAAAAATACCCCAAAATTTTGACAGACAAATCCGCAGCATGTATTTTGTCCGGCGTGAGGCAAGGATTCCGACGACATAAGAGACCTGAGCCTGCGGCAAACAGTTTAGGAGTTATAAGTGATTTCGTACTTTTGATCATTGTAGTGCCCCCGTCAAGCCGATTGGGGCAAGCCTTGGTGACATTGTAGATGGTGTGAGTACTACCATCTCTCCAAGTTTCATGTCCCTGTGACTTACGGTTTGGTCTGCCTGATCAGTTTTATGTGGAGATTGCTGATCTTTGGCCATTAAAACAACAACAATAGGGTTTCAGCCTAATAATATGGGGACTGCAATGTACACTTCATTAGGTAAACAAAAACCTGGCAATTTTTAGGCAATTTAGAAATTTTGAGGACATATGGTCACCCCAACCTTGGAGCTAAAAAGGTTGAGAACCACTGGTGTACCTTGTTACAAAATGAAAGACTCTTATGAATTGGTTCTTTCTGACTGAGTCATAAACATACAAGTATAGCCAGATTCTCTAATGAACGATTAGAAGCTGATTTTTTTAGTGAGTCAAAAACATGCACAGTAAGTGCAGTCCAATTTCTAAATAAATGACCCCAATGAGTTGTTTCTGTGACTGAATCAGGCAAATACTTAGAACTGTGATTTACCTTATTTTACTTAATTAAGTAAAAATGAACACATTAAAATAATTAAATATTTTGTTGTTTATTGCACTCATAAAAGCATCTTACAACATTTACTATCAGTTAAATGAAGAATCAACAGAGGGAAAAAAACAGTTTGATAATGGGTAAAGAATTAACATAATGAGTCATGATAATGAGTAATGAATAATGTATTATCTGTAATTAGGTGCAACAAAACGTTCATTACAACGAAAGATGAGATGTCTAACAAATGTACCTTAGTCATAATATGTTAAAAGCAACATCAGACTCAGTTTTTCTCAACCTTGTTTGTCAGCCTGAGGATTTTACATATGGCAGGTTTACAATTCAACACGTGTTGCGCAACAAGGACAATCTTCATGCTCGACATCAGGATCGATATCGAGTACCTGACGATTCTCTTCCCTCAGTACACAGATGGGACGATGACACCGGTGCATATTAATGGGCCATCAGCGACGCTGGAGAAATAGGATGGTCAATTTCTATTGCAATGTCAATATCAAGGTGGCGCCATTCTGAGCATTTAACATTAGCCTATAAACAAAATCATCCATTATCAGTTACAGTCAGCTGTATGTGAGAACGAATTTAGAGGCAAGTGTTAAGAGCATTTGCGGTCGGACTGTTTGAATTATTAAAGTGTTTGTCAATGTCACTACTGCTATTAGCAGCAGATTGCCTTAAAGGACAAATGTTGATGTAATGTTGTGGGGAAAACCCTCTGTCACGATATATATTCCACTACGCGAAGCCAAGAAACACTGAGCATCTGCAATGCAGCCCGGAGTCAGCCTAAAGTCTTGTATAACAGCAGCTGAGCAGCAAGAGACTGAAAAATTGAAAAAAAGAAAACAAAGCTAAATTAATAATGATGGTGGAGCCCACCAGCAGCAGGAGAGTGTTGCTGCAATATTGATGAGATCTGAATAGGAACAGAGTCTGAATTCTAGTCTGTGCGGAGGCCTAGAAGCGTCATGAAAAGCTTGTTATCGCCATAACGTATACGGTTACTTGCTTATTAAGCTACGTAAGGCTTGTTTTAGACAATGCCATGGTATTTGCATGCAAAATCAGCTCACAAACCTCCTCATAACACAACAAAACCAAACAATATTTTTCTCTCGCTTTGACGTTAACGATAAAAAAGGCTGCGCACATTGAATAACCTGCCAGAATGCAAAGGTAAATGTGTTTACATGGTGAGTTAAATCGTGGTAATTATCTTATTACAGATTGCAAATGGCAATTACCCAGTAAAAACAACACAGTTTAGGGTGTTTTCTCACCCAAACACATTGTTGGGTTACATGTAAATGCACTTAAAGTGCTTTTACCAAGAGAATTTGCATAAAAACGTAATATTTGCTGCAGAGTTTCCGCTAAAAGTTGGACTTGAATTATTCCTGCTCCTCAAGGATATACAATAACCCACACAAGCGCTGAATATCAATTCATTTGCTTGGGTTGCCTTTCACAAGTTGCAAATCAATATGCGCTATCCTTAAAGTGACCCGTCAGTGTTTGCGAAGCATATCGCCGGTTTATATAACCCATAAAATGCTAAATAATTTATACCGAGTAGATGGATGAAAGTGTTGATGTAAGAACTGTGAGAGAAGTGTTGAGGCAAGTAAGTAGCAGTTTGTGATTAAATACAAAACTTGCTACAGCTAAGACAGAGACATTTATGAAGGCTGATTAAGATGAACGACGGTGTCTAAGCTGTTTCCTCTGATTTACTGTCTTGCTGCTCTCTCGAGACCCAGAATGCCTCTCCTAAACTGTATTCCTCACCTATTATCATTCAAGCATACAGTGGCCATTTTACTCAAATGGGTGTACTGTTTTTCGCAGGAGCGAAAAATGGCCGCTTGTGACAGTGATTATTGATGCTAATGAATACAGTTTTGACGTGGCAGTTTGTTTCCCCTGTTCATTTGCACAAAGACACCAATCAGCACGAACCCCTCATCAACAACAGTTACATACACACACCCATGAGGATTCAGTTAACAGTCACGGAAAATGAGAGGAAATTAATCAAGTTTACTGGAGCGCATATAGACCTATTTATTGTGCGTTTAAACAGCAGAACACAGAAAAACATTCAGATTAGTAACTTTATGATCATATCTGATTCAGTCAGTGGCTGGCTAATGTTGGGGCACGACCAACAAATGGGTTGGAGGCCTGTTTCTCTGACAACAGGGAAAAGACTGCTAAATGCCAATAATAGAAAGCTATTAAATATAAAATTAATCTAATGAAATAATATTCTTTTAAAATTAATATATTAAATTATAACGAAACAATTTTGCGTAGTTACACTGTAAAAAAATGTCTTGTATTTTTCATAGAAAAATACTATTTTTTCAAATGTAGGTTATCTTATGGTGTACGGTGAATTTAAAATGGTTTAATGTCACATTATGTCATTTTACTGTACTGTCAAAGTAATGGTTTTTGCAATCTCATGACGAAAACGTACCTGTAGGAACTTTTTCACAAGACGCAAAATACGTACCATTAAGTAGATCACAGCAGTTTCCAACAGAAATGAACACTAGAGGTGGTAAAACAGTGAGCACTTGTAATCATTTTCATACCCAGTTATGATTACACAAATCAGCAAAATATATAACACTGTTCTAGTGGGTTTTTTTCACACTAACCAGCTTTCCACCGGAAGACCTACAAGATATTCAGACCCCAAATCTGAACCCATTACATAACACAGTGAAGAGTTCACTGTTCACTTAGTGGTTGAGAATAAAATTTTCAACAAGAGGCATAATTTTTTCAGCATAATTCATTTTCCTTTCAATGTGAATTATTTTAAAAGGAATCCTTATTTATAACTTAACACACTGATCAATAAGAGATTTGTCTATTTAATTAAATACTCCATGCAGCAGAAATATCCAGTGACACTCCAGAATATTAAAACGTGTAATTTTGACTAATGAAAGTATCACCACCAAACAAATCAGTAATTTCGAACTCTTCAAAGCTTCCTTTTTTCAACTCTTGATCAAAGTGTCTTTCCTTTCCAACAACTGTCAAATCTACAGAGACCGAAATGATTATCAAAGCACAAGTGACATGCACAGAGCTGCCCTCTTGCTGTTGATGATGGCAAGATATCACAAAGCACTACATGTGACAACTTTCTTATGAAACACACGTTAAGGATTCAATCAAGTACAAATTATGCATTAATGTAAATTAGAGGGCTGGCTATGCAGCAGACACCTACAAGACACCAGACTAGTTCATTTGTGTACAGCAGTAAATCCTTTTAAAGTGATGCTGTAGTGGAGTAATTGGCTTGATGTCTTCCCACGACTCTGGTGCCAAACTGTGACACTCAGCTGATGCCATACCTCTACAGAAATTCACTGAGGTGGGTTAATGTGCTCAGATAGGAATCTTCTTGTGATGGTTCTCATGACTCATCCTCACACAGAAAGCACCTTTGTGCTCAGATCAATATCCAGTATCTTGAGTGGATATAAGAATGTGTTTTAGTAGAGATCTTAGGAGGTTTGCTGGGCAAAAACAGAGTGCATATCTCTTTTCGCACAGTTCTCAGCTGTTCAGTGAGTGGAACATCACCCATCAATTATGCATGGGAAGTAATGCACACTTTGTCTATACTGCAGAGTGCAACTGCTAAAACTGCTTGAAAACACCTTGAAAATGGCAGGTAATAATTATAGAGATGCAATAATTACATAGTGTATCTTCATGTTGTTCCAAACCTGTACCAATGTCACATTCATAAACAAATCATTATTTTCACAGAATTTAAAAAAAAAAATTGTTCTCACGCAGTGAAAAATACTTCGTGGAGCAAAGCGAAAACTGATATTGTACCAGCAGACAAGACAGAGCAGGTTACTTTAGGCAAGACTTTAGGCATGAAAGGTTACTTCAGCTTTCAAATGTTTTCATGTTTAAGAAATTCAAACAAAAAATACAATTTTGTGGTTCTTTAATGTGTCACAACTGATCGCTGTAAGTTAACAGCTCATCTTTCTTACTTTTTCAATGCTACTTTTATAGCATGAAATAAGCATGAATGAACATCATAAGGTATCTTGTTTCAACCGCTGAACGACGTCAATATACACCATTTTTCAAATTCAAGTCCACCAGTGTTAATCTGCTCTCCTGTCTGGTTTGTTTGTTGGACATAAATGGCTGATTCGGTGTTATGATTGGTCAGATCACCTGTCAATCAAACTCCCTGTAAAAGGTCAATTGTGTGACTTTTCTTCTCAGAACTGCAAATTTACATCTTGTAATTTTGAGTTTGTATCTTGTAACACAGAATTAAAGGGAAAAAAATTTTTAAATTGTAAGATAAATTCACAAATTATCTTTTCTATTTTCTAAGCTAGCATAGTTTGGACCACTAATATGATACTTATGGTTTTTTTTTTTTTTTTATCATTTTAAAGCTTGGCAGTTCTAGTTCTTATTCACATAACATGAATGGGTGAATGTCTTTTGTTTTAGCAAATAAATAGCCCATATTGATATTGTAATATTAAGTTAACGACTGAAATTCTAACGTGCAATATTAAAAAAGGATACTGATTTTGTGATTTGCTAAAATTAAATTTCAACAGTGTCATTAATTTATTAGTATTTTTAAAGAGTGTTAAATGACTGTAAAAGGTAATCTGTATCTACAAATAGAGGAAAGATAAAATTTCAGCTCATACCAATACATTGATTCCCATATATTGATTTATTTGTGGCGGCCTGCCACATTAATATCAAAACTGACCTCCACAAATACATTTTTCAAAAGGCTTTGACTTTGTTGAATAAACATAAGCACGTTTCAAAATCAAAACATGGTGCTATTGTTTTTATATCACACTCTTAAAAATAAAGAGGTTCTTCACAGCGATGCCATAGAAGAACCACTTTTTGCTCCACAAAGAACCATTCAGTAAAAGGTTCTTTAAAGAACCATCTCTTTCTTACCTCTATATAATTTTTCTATAATCTTTTTATAATCTACCTTTTTATAATCTTCTTTCGCCACAAAGAACCTTTTGTGAAACAAAGAGGTTCTTCAGATGTTAAAGGGGTCATCGGATGCTAAGTTCACTTTTACATGTTGTTTGAACATTAATGTGTGTTGGCAGTGCATGTACAAATCTACCCTATAATGAGAAAAATCCATGCAGTGGTTTTTAATTAATCTGTAAAAATAATATCCCCTTTTTCAAATCGAGCCGTTCTCAGATGCCTGTCATTGTGGCGTCACACCA
>JAHKKF010527389.1:22222-66031 GCA_019740295.1 Labeo calbasu | reverse complement strand
GTGAATAAAAGTATTAATTTCTTAAAAAAAAAAAAAAAAAAAAGAAACAATAAAAATGTACTGACCCCAAACTTTTGAACGGTAGTGTATATATAAATATATACACACACACACACACACACACACACACACAGACATGATACATTTATTGTTGGATTTTCTCCAGTGTACTCCACAGGTTCATACTGAAAGGGATTCTTAGACCACATCTAAACAGACAGCTTTAATATGAACAACTATAGTGCATAGAGGAGCGAGCAAAAATCCTCTGAAAAGTGTTTGGCCTGATGCCTCCTGACTCTTTGACTTTATCAGCAGCTCTGGCCTGTCTAGCTCCACTCGTCCTCCATTCCCTCCTTTATCAGTCACTTCCTCTCTAAGGTGGTCAGACTTACTAGCAAACATTGGATCTAACTATACGCCATTGCTGTTTCTACTGTCTGGCAGTGATAAAGAGAGCCCTGGGATGATCTGTGAGTGACGGCTGGAGGAGGTGCTTAAAAAAAAAAAAGGAAAGGAAAAACAACTAGAAAAAGAGTTGTTCAACAGTAGAAGAAAAACAAAAAGTAAATTAGATTTGTGACATTATGTGAAGAAAAAGTGCCTACTACAGCATTTGTTATTAAGGCTTATTTCGGATGAGCTGTCCTGGGCAGATGTTAGGACATTGCTGTGTGGTTGCTAATGTGTTCTAAATTTATTTAGGTATGTTGCTATGTAGTTGCTAGGGTGTTCTTTATCATATTTCGCTGGAATCTTCTGGTGCACAGATACGGTGTGCATCCCTACATTTTTGAACACATTTTAAATAGTAATGCTCGCCTTAGCAATTACTCATAACTAAAAAAGATATATGGCTAGAGACAGGCTGAGTGGGAAAGAAGTGCTAATTACATTATCCTCTCACTCTGAAAGTCTGATAGAATTAAATGAAGCTGGGCAGCTGTCACCTGTTGGCTGATTTACGGATGATATTACAAACGTGGTTTGATGCTTGTCATTCAATTTACATCTGACAGACTACCGCCTCTATAAAAACAATTCCACACACTTAAACTCATTCTATGCCTGTTGTTTCTCAAATCTGAATGCCAGCCCCCTCAAATCTGCATTTTCATGCCTTATTAAACACGCTTTGCTAACGAGAGGAATAACTCATCAAGAGGATTTGGAATGGCAGAAAGGAAGAGGGAAAAAAAGCTTCAGACTCATGATTCAGTCTGATTTGTGAAAGTCATTGAAAGTCGCAAGTGAAAGATATAATGGCTGTGAGGTGATTGTGTACGTGAAAAATCACAATGGGAACATCTCAACAGTTTCTCCTTGATATGAATGATGCTGAAGTGATCCAACAGAGTTTAACTCTTCCCCTGCCAGCATTTAAAAAAAAAAAAGTTGCCAGTCATTGCCATTGTCATTTTTGCATATTTTTTTTTTACAAAACTGAAAACAAAAAGCTGAGCAAGATCACATTTTTTCAAAAATAAGGATGAAAATGATGAATTGTGATCAAAACATAGAACAACCCTCATGTCGTTCCAAACCCGTAAGTCCTTTGTTCATCTACGGATGACAAATTAAAATATTTCAGGCATTATTTTTGTTTTCTTTGCACACAAAAAGTCTTCTTGTAGCTTCATAACATTACAGTTGAACCACTGATGTCACATGGACTAACTGATCAATGTCCTTACTACCTTTTTGGGCCTTGAACATGGTAGTTACTTTGCTGTCTATGCAGGGACAGAAAGTTCTTGGATTTCATCCAAAATATCTTCATTTGTGTTTCGCAGATGAACAAAGGTCTTATGGGTTTGGAACGACAAGACAGTAATCAATGACAGAATTTTAATTTCTGGGTCTTAGTTAACACTTTAAGCAGATATTTTTCTTTCTCAATCATTGACATATTCGTAATATGTCGTAGTTGTTCTTGGAAAAAAATCATCACAAATGTATGCATCCACCCATATTTTGTCTCAGTTTTTGGCAGTGTGTTACAAGCACAAACCCACATGATGTCTTATTTATTTTTTGCTCTCTTACATGACCAATCAAAGGAGACAGGAAATTACCCTTCACCTAAAGCCACTTCTGTTTCGTAAACAGCAACGCTATCTGTCCTGTGTTGCTCGTGATGGAGTGCTCTCTAATACATGTGTGTCTTTGTGTATAGCTGTCTGTCAGCCAGTGAGTGTTACACACGTGTGTGTTTGTGTTTGTGGGGGCTTCTGGATTGAAGCTCCTATCTCTGGTGTGCAGCTGTGAAGCAGGTCGTAGGGACACATCTCCAGCCTGTAAATATAGCACACACACGTACACACACAAGCACTGCCAAACCAGATTAACACCCAAATAAATCACCTTCAGAGATGCTCTGCTGAACATAAAGTAGAGGATCAGGCTAAAAAAAAAAAACTCTCTGTACTGTCCTCACCATCTCAGCGCTCTCTTCTTAGTTAGTAGTGCATTTCGATAAGTTAAGTTTGGGATGTTTTACTAGAAGTGTACATCTTGGTAGATGTTCATGTTTTTGCAGTCTCTTTACAGCAACTAAAGTTTAAGTGGTGATGATGTTAGTAGCCTTCCACATGGTTTATTCCTTAACTGCATGAACAAAACCTGTAAAAACTGTATTAGCAAATCAGCTCGCATGATTGTGGCCATATGAACTCCGTGTCAAAAAATGTAAAGAATAAAAACAACAAAAAAGTATATATATTTAGATATATAATATTATACATATATTTATATATAATGTTAGTTATACACTACCAGTCAAAAGATTTTTAATGTTTTTTTTTTTAATTAATTCTCTTCTGCTCACCAAGCCTGCATTTATTTGATCCAAAATACAGCAAAAGCAGTAATATTGTGAAATATGTTTACTATTTAAAGTAACTGTTTGAATATATTTTAAAATGTAATTTATTCCTGTGATCAAAGCTAAATCTTCAGCATCATTACTTTAATCTTCAGTAAAACAAGATCCTTCAGAAATAAATGCTAATTTTTTTAAACTTTCTATTCATCAAAGAAACCTGAAAAAAAAAAAAATCTACTCAGCTGTTTTCAACATAATAATAATAATAATATTTTTCTGTGCAACAAATCAGAATATTACAATGATTTCTGAAGGATCATGTGACTGGAGTAATGATGCTGAAAAATCAATTTTGAAATCACAGGAAAAAATTACATTTCTAAATACATTCAAATAGAAAACAGTTATTTAAAAAAAAAAAAACTTTTTTTATTTTTATTTGACAAATTTACTGTTTTTGCTGTACTTTGGATCAAATAAATGCAGGCTTGGTGAGCAGGAGAGACTTCTTTAAAAAACTTTAAAAACTTAACTGTTCAAAACCTTTTGACTGGTAGTGTATGTAATGTATATCTTTAACCAAAAAAAAAAAAAAACTTCTTTAATGACATCTTCCTCCAGGAAGTGACATCATTTTGGAGGGAAATCAACAGCACAAACATGAGTAAGTATTAGCCGTGCATTTTTGATTCTCATTCCATTAGGAGTAGTTAATGTTAACTTAATGACTTAAGCTTTATGAATTCAAGTTACTGTAAACTTAACTACACTCTTAAAAATAAAGGTGCTTTAAAAGGTTCTTCACAGAGATGCCATAGAAGAACCTTTTTGATTCCACAAAGAACCATTCAGTCAAATGTTCTTTAAAGAACCATCTCTTTCTTACCTTTTTATAATCTGAAGAACCTTCTTTCGCCACAAAGAACCTTTTGTGAAACAGAAAGGTTCTTCAGATGTTAAAGGTTCTTTATGGAACCATTTAGATAAAAAGGTTCTTCTATGGCATCATGAAGCACCTTTATTTTTAAGAGTGTAATTGGAAGCAAGTTACAATTAATAACTTCAAAAGCCATAAGAACATCCCAGAAGTCTCAAAATAAAGTGACTTTATTCATCCCACATCATGTGGGTGCTTTTGAGCTGTTAAGCAGCATGTTTGGCAAATGCGTCACTTATTTGCCACGCTCATTGCATGCTTACGTTTTCCCGTTCATTGTTTTCCTTCACAAATCCGGCATGAATTTAAAGCCCTTGTAAATGCTGCAGCTTGCATTTGCTAGTTAAGAAATGTTTCTGAGGAATTTCCAGCACCAGTCTCTGATGTAATTACATTTTCTGCTTTTGTAATAGTAAGACTTTGCATGACAGTTCGATATTCTTGGCTAACATCTGTGCCGTACATGGCTGCAGTGTTTTGAAATGGGTGATTAGCATACTGTAACATGAAAATATCCTTTGAAAGAAGCCTTTTATGTTATATGGGAACTAGAATATGACAGAACCTGTATACATGTCAGAATAGAAGTAAAAAACATTATTTTCACCAACAAGGTGTGGAAATTGTTTGCTTTTGACAGGTAGATGTTTAACTACCTACACCATTATGTGGGCAAAAACATTCTCAGAATTTTTTCTGAAAAGTCCATTTTTTACTAATGCTGATTTGCTAATGGAAAGTATAGGCAATTAGCATCAAACTTCTAGAATTCAGTAGCGTGCTCTAGCTACTTATTTTTCACTGTAATGGAGACCTGGAATATTACAGTTTAATTCAGGGTCACATCATTTCCAGACTCAAACTTCATATGTCTAATTCAACTAATTACTGCACCAAAATTACATTTCAACCATGCACAACTGATCACTTGGCTCTCTCTGAGTAAAGAATTTTAATTTTCAACTCATTTTTACGGTCGAGAGGTTAGTTAGTGAATGCGCTGCGGCCAACTGATAAATTATGCTTTCCTAAATTAGATGTTTTAAAAATTGCTTTAGGAAAATAGCCTCTTATTTCATACCCGAGCACAGATGGTGTCAACCAAAATGAGTACTGGAAAATAAAACAGCTCACAATGGAATTAAATACGCTATACAGAGTGTCGGTATTTAGCAGCTAACGGTCTGATCACACTGTACGGTTCATAACAAAATCCTGCCCTTCCTTTATTACATTTCCACCAATTGAATTTATTAAGTAATTATAAGATATAATTATCAGACTTTTTTTTCTTCATATTGCTCACCATTTTGCATGACATCATTATTTTTTTGCCATTCTGTTTGGTGCAACAGTAGTTCAGCTTTAAATGCTATTGTAAAATAGTTAAAATGGTATGGTAAAATGGTATTTCAGCATAGTATTACCATGGTACCATGTCCAAAACATGAGAATTTTCTGTATTTTTCCTAATGTAAAACATTCAAGTATCCAGTAAGCAGCTAAAAACATCCTCCCTTTCAGCAGACGTGAGCGCGCTTCTAAATACAGTATGCTATTTTCAGATAAATTGCTTTTATAGAGGCTTCTGATCATTTGGAGGCAATAAGTCGCTCGGATCAGGTGAGGCTCTAGTGGAGGGAGGGAAAAAAAAAAAAATTCAAAATAAAGTGAGAAATTTAGCATGGATTGGATACCACAGATTCCTTTTTGTTTGTAATACAAATGCTGATATCACAGTATTAAAAAGGCATTGAGGTTTAACACGATTTGTGGTTTAAAAATGAAATAAAGCCCAAGCGAGCACGGCTTTATTGCAGAGAGAGGAAATTGTGCTCTCCTATCCCCTCGCAGTTCATTTGCAGTCATTCTCCACAAAATCAATTTTCAATTTCCTCCATGGGAAAGCACCTTGCTGCACGCGGCAACAGCCATGCTATTTGCGCTTCATTAGCCTAGCCCCACATTAGTTTTTTTCTTTGAAGATTGTGTACTTTAAGAGCAATTCTGAAATTTTTCACAGCTAACGTTGCATTACTTAAGTTAATGTCCACCGGGCGATGTTTTGCATGGGTTCTGAATTTCACTTAGTGCCAAGGCAACTTCAGCTAATGTTTCAGCCTAGAGTGCAATATACAAGCATTTACCGCTAACTGTGTTCTGTGTCTTTAGTAGGGGCGTTTATTGAAAATGAGTATCAATGGCTGTGACATGAATTGTTCTAATCTAATGTGCATCTGACAGTGTAACATAAGCATGCAAATAAGCATGGTAAATAAGTAAGTAGTGCTTTTATTGAAGTGACTTGCAGCATACTTATTAAAAGCCGCAACTCAATAAAAGAATTCGCTGAAAGTCTGTATTACCTTGAGAAAGCTATCCATTAGCATTCGCATTCATCTCAATGGCTTACATTTGATGAATGTCATGTAACTGATCACAATACAGTACACGAAAGCTCTTTGCAAAATGTTTGCATATTATTTATTACATTTTTATATACTGCAAAGGATGTATTTAGTCAGAATGCACATCTTTTTATTTGCTGTCAATGATTAAATATTTTGCGAGCATAATGGTGTAGGTAAGACATTTACCAGCTGGACCATTTTAACCAGCTGAACCTTGACCTCCTGCTTGGACTGATTTTATCGAAGAAAAAAAAAAAGTAATAACTATTCCTCAATGAAAAAGGTGTTTCAGTTGACATGCAGCATTTCTTTAATATTTAACATTGAATTGCAGTTATGGAAAAAAGGTGAATTCCTCAGATCTTTTTGTCCCTTTGACACTCTGTCAAGTCTGCTGTTGGTAATTGCTCTGAAATAGGTGGGAAAAGGCGCTGGGAGACATTTGGTTTTCAGGAGGTAATTGAGAGTCTTTCTCTGTTCTAAGACGGCGAACCGGCAAGAACAAAAATGCACAGATGGGCCCTGATGGTCTATTCAATTGGGAACATGAAATGGCTTAAAAAAAAGATTACATTGCTGGAAAAGACAGTAGGCTACTGGTAGAAAGAAGTCATGCGATCGCTGTGTTTTAAATTCAGGCTGATTTGAATCAAATTAATTACATGACATGCAGATTAATTAATCTAATCACAGCTGCGTATGCAAATATTTGCAGAGAAAACAATGAAATGAATTCAACGAGATTATATTACTGTGGCATATTCATTAAAAATATATTACAAAAGGTGGCTTTAGAAGACAGATCTATTTTCTCAGAGGTTGCCTAAGCTTTGTACATTTTTACACAATCTTGAAGTGCATTTCCCCTCAGAATTGGATTTTGTCACTTGAATTGACAGGAAAACATTTAGTGTTTATTAACACCGGCAGCAACAGCAATAAACAATAATAATAATAAAGAACTGAGGAAAACTTGTAAACAGAAAATGTCAAATACAAGGTTGTTTGCTGTCAATGAAAGCAAGCAAGAGAGACACACTGACGAAATGTTCTGTAAATAATACAAGGTGCACGCACCCCTCGCTGCATTTACTTTAGCATACTTCTGTATGCTAGGATCCCCTGTTTTATTATTTTTATAGAAATAAGTCAGACTCTGAGGAGAACCTCTAGGCAGCAGTTCCTGCCTCATTTAGGTGCAGTCGGTACCGGTTTGCTGTAGATGCAGCCAGGTTGTGGCAAAAGAGAGAGACAGAAGACAACAAAAGAGAAGTTCTTAATCCAAGGAAAGCTTGTTGTCTTGCTTTGGAGTGGAACGGAGTGAGACATTTCTGGCAGATTCTGGGAAGACGGCGCTACATTCTCAAACCCTGACTGAAATAAGACTGCTGAGGTAGTGAAAGAGATGTTGTGAGTTCAACATAAATGAAACTTAGAATTTTAATTATCATGGACACTAATTTTGAACATTTTACTTTAAAAAAAAGTGGAAAAAATGATCACCAACTTCGATCTATTGCACATGGAAGCATGTTTCTGCAACTGAATAAAAAATAAAAAAAGATTATTGTGATCTTATTTTATTGTGAGATAAAAACTGACTCCCCCTCAAAATTGGACTTTTGTTCTTGCAAATGTGAGTACATATCCCACAATTGTGAGTTTATATTTCACAATTCTTTTATTAATCACAAATGCGAGTTTGTTTCTCAGAATTGTGAGATACAAACTTGCAATTGTAAGAAAAAAAGTCACATTTACATCTCCCAGTTCTTACTTAACTCTCAATTGTGTGTTAAAAAGTCTGAATTGTGACTTTATAACTATGAGTTTGTATCACGTACTTCTGACTTTATAACAAAAAGAGTCAGAATTGCAAGTTTGTATCACGCAATTCTGAGAATAAAAGTCAGAATTGCGAGTTCATGTTTCACAATTCTGACTTTGACTCGCAAATGCGAGTTTGTATCTTGCAATTCTGATTTATTTTTTCTCAGATTTGTGAGATATAAACAAGTAATTCTGAGAAATTAAGTGCATGATTTAAACTTGCAATTGCGAGAAAAAAGTCAGAATTGTGAGATAAAAAGTCGCAAAGATAGGCTTACATAAAAGCACTATAAAAAGCACTCATAAAAAACAATCAGTGAAGCTTGCTACACTGTATGTATGAATGATCTTTTTTTTTAAAATCATATAGTACATCTACACTTTTTGTTCATGAAGAGAGAATTTGCAGGAGTGCAGAATTTAGTCAGTGAGCGCACACAAAAAGTCTGGAGTTTCAGCGATGACTCATCTGAATGCCTTTGATTGATCACTGCATTCCTGAGGTTAACAGAATTGTGTGTGATTGGTTATAATACGCAATGCTGTAAAAACGTGTAAAAATAAATAGGATGCAACATGAGCAAATCTAAATTTAATGCAGCAGTCAACACTTTTAGCACACTTTATTTTTATAACAGATGTGATAAACAGTTTTTCAGGTGCATTTTTGTCCAATTTGGTGGCATTTTTGCCCCAAGTCCCTATGGCCAGGGGATGGCTAAGCCTTACTCCAGCCTTACACATGCTCTGCCTGATTGCAATAATGCACTTGGAAATAAAAATGTGTGCATAAGGGTACAGAGGCAGAAATTTTTTTTTTTTTTTTTTTTTTGGAACTTGAATTTTGCACTTGAATTACTTAGTGAACTTGCTTCAAAACTCTTTTGACTCAAGGCTCAGTCGTTTTATTCAGCTTTTTTTGTTTGATTTCTAGCCATGGTCTCTTTCTGGTCTCTTTGCATGCATCATGCAAGAGTTGTCAGGTCCATGACATTGAAGTTGAAAGACTGGATGTAACTCTACCCAGACAAGGTCAGTAAGTGATTCTATCAAACTAGTCTGATGCTACCACTTATAATCATTCTGTTTGAAAGAGTGTGTTTTTGATGTTTGTTTCCTGGTTCGGTGCATTTCCAAACCAAATGCCTTTCTGTAGTCACTTTTTTTTGTAGTCACTTTTTTAAAACACACATACAGTAATCTTTAGATATCAGATGGGTGAATTTAATTATAATGTTCTTTAAATAAAGAAGAAGAACAACCTAACTAATGCTTTAAAAATCCAGAACAAACAGAATGCATTCAGACACTACAGAAATACTGGAGTAAAAATGTAAACAATTTTTAAAGGAACATTCTGGCTTCAATTCCATTTTAATACGTTAGTTATGCTTCTAGGTTCTTCCTCTTTATTTAAAACCCATTATATTCAAATTCACCCAGCCGATATCTGAAGAGCACTGTAAAGCAAAGACCCTTTGTTAGAGCCTCAAAAGCCACTAAATGGCTAAGTGTAATAATTCAATTTGATAGATTTGTGATTCTGTGCTACAATTAAACCCAGGTGATGTGCGCGACTAAAGATCCCAGCCTTTGTGAGCATTTTCAAGAGGATCAGAGAAGGCACAGGCTGATCTTGGACCTGTCAGCCAAGCTACGCCATCAGCATTTCTCATTTATCTTTAATGGGCTCTCGCTGACACGGGTCCTGTCAGATCTGACTTCTCAGCTCAGTATTAGCTCAGCCACACTGTTTCAAAGAGAAGCAGGACCTGGCGTGTTTGATCAGGCCTGTCAGCCTGTCGGTACACAAGCGTTGCAGGGCTCGACCAGGAGCGAGTTCAGAGGATGTGAGAGGAGTTAGACCTTCACCAGCCTGACCAAGCAGAAATTCAGAAAAAAATCCATACAGTAGTGGGCATCCCTATTTTTGACCCGTTTCACCTGTCATACCTGTATTTTTTTTTTTTTTTACAGCATATGACTATTTATGTACCTTCTGGCAGTTTTTGAAATAATATATTTAATAAACATTACATTAAAGATTCAGATATATACACACACACACATCTATATATATATATATATATATATATATATATATATTCATTCAATTCGAGTATTTAATTTAAATAAATCCTCAAGTAACCGGCAAAATAAGGGAAGTTAAGCATTCTGCAGACGAGAATCCATGAAATGCATTATTAGACCATTTTCCAGAGCTGCGTGATATAATAAACCAATTTAAAAATCAAAAAGCATAATGCTATTGTGAATTCACAAACACTAGGACTATATATGAAATGCAAGTTTAATACGTACACACTTCTCAGAGCAGTTCTGTTCACAGTAAATGCTGCTTCACACAAACTGAACATGAGCATTATTTACATTATTTAGCATCTCAAATTTCATCTCTGAATATTATAACATTCATCTGGGAATGCAATGTTTGCCATTTCATCACATTTGTAAGTTAAGTAATATATAAACCCACGCAAACACAGGAGAATACATCAGTATCTTTCTCAATATGCTATCTGTCAAAATAAAAGCTTTTACACAAGAGTTTACGCGTTTTGATGTCCACGTTCAAAAAATTTTAGTGGATGTAGCATTTCTGTCGTAAAGAAATGGCTAAATATTAAAGAGTAAGTGGACATTTGATTAAATGTTGTTTAGTCAATATTAAACAAGGATTAAATCGCATTGTAATGTGTAAAAAACAATCGTCAGGCCGTTGGCGCCCTCTGCAGTCATTTGATATAATGCATAATATACATTAGTTCTACTGTTTATAATACATGATGTATTTTCAGTTTTGTTCAATAAAACCATATGATTTCTTGCTTTTGATACTTTATTTGAACCAATTTTTACTGCCTCATTGCTATTATATATGTATTTTAAGTAATTTTAAAGTCTATTGTTAGCTTAGGTCTATTTTTATTACCCTTCAAAAAAAAAAAAAAAAAAGATCTGATCACTCGATTAATCAGAATAATCGACTGATTACTCGATTACCAAAATTATTGTTAGTGACAGCTCTAATTAGTTAAAAAATATTTTAATATTTAAGCTTATAACTACAAATTTTTTATATTATCCAGCCAAAAGGGTTGGCTAGTTAGCAATGAGCCAGTTATTCCCTGCTGGTAGACTTTTTTTTAAGGTCCTTGTCATCTTTGTCAATTTTTAATGCTTTGAAAACTGTTGTAATACGTATCATGCATCTCAGAATTATTCCAACATTACAGTTGTCACATAATCACACATCCATCTCTGTTAGAAATCCATTAACGAACAAAAGCAAACGGTTAAGCCATTTCACTTAAGCTATGGAACATAAAGCTCACAAATACTCTCCATCCAACTCGATCCCTAGGAGCCGCTGAGTTGAATAGTTTTCATGTTTCAAAATGCATCGTACAGCGCTTCCCAACACCTTAATAACTGTGCAATCTTGCAAATTGCATCCAAAACGATTCTCTACGGATGGCGTTTCTTCTCGTAAATCCATTCAATCAGCGAAGCCTTTAGCTACCGCCTTTATAGAATACTAATGAAACTCAACTTGTTATCATATAAATAAGAAACACAACGGCTACAAATCATAGGTGTTTGTCTATACATCAGTGCACCGCAACAATGCATTCACAGACCTAGATGTTGGAAGCATCACACTGCGTGTTTCCTTGCTGCATAATCACCTCCTTCTTTAGCTCTTACTGCTCAGACAGTGGTCGGTGCTTCTTCAAGCTAATAAATATTTTGTTACGAAGCAAAAAGTTCAGGAACTTGGTAAAATAATCATTGGCATGCTGCGAAAAAAAGTGAGTGATGCCCGTCTCATGAAAATACATAAACCCATCACGTCTCTTCTCCCAAGGATAAACTCGTCTTGTAGTGCCTGGGAGAATTGATGGTTTTCCAGCTGCCTTACCCGTATAAATCCTGTCTGACATTCATAATTTATTATTTAAAACCTAGCAGTTACAATTACAGCCGGTATAATGCCGCTCTAAAAGTCTGCGTTCCTTCCTTAAAGATGCTGAAATGAGATAGATGTTAACAGCGTTGGTGCTGGGGAAAATATTTCAAACCCCAAAATCCCAAGCTAGTCATACCTTGAAGAACATAACTACAGTCAAACAAACCATTTGAAAAAGTAGTTACAAGCTACTAAAGAAGCTTTTTCTGGCTACATTGAAGCTATTTAAGAGAGATGAAGACAAATTTTCTTTCTTCTGTGAAACAAAAGATGAGATATTTTGTTATTAAGTCTTTCCTTTAGCTTTGTGTGAGGAACAGACAGAATTTTTCATCAGTAATCTTTGTCTCAGTAAGCTGTTAACTCAAAATCTTTGTCTGGAATGAGTCAGTGAGTCAAACTGATTCAAATGACTCTAAATGAATCTTTCAGTCCATTTTGTGAATATCTAGCTGAAGAGAATTATTCATTCACTGATCTTGTTTCAACTATTATACGGCTTCATATGACTTAAAACACGCATTTTGTTGAGTTTATTCTCTCATTTTGAGAGAAAACATGAAAACAATGAAGTGTAAAAAAAGTAAAAAATAAAAGTGTAATAAAAAGTAAAAAAAAAAAAAAAAAAAAAGAAAAGAAAAGATTTTTCTGGTAACTAATAAGTTACCAAAAAGATTTAATGAAAAGTAAAACTGAAGGGAAAAAAATGAAAAATATAAATGTAGAAAATGTAAAAAAAAAAAAAAAAAGAAATGTCTTGGTAAATAGTAAGTTAACCTTAAGTACTAAAATAACTACAACTAAATAAATAAATAAAAATGAAAAATATAAACTTAGAAAATGTCAAAAAGGAAAACAATAAAGTGCTGCAGGTTTGAAATGGAGTGAGGGTGAGTAAATGACTATTTTATTTTTAGATACACTATCATAAATGTTCATTTAACTAAAAAAAAAAAAAAAAAAAAAAAGTAAAATGTCTTGCCTAAAATTAATCTGTTGATTGTTTATGAACCACTTCACATGAACCTTTAGAACATATGATTAAATAAATATTAAAATATGACAGAAATTGGTAGTTTATAGTGTTATTTGGTAAAGTAGTATTTTTATTCAGCAAAGAAACATTTATTTGATCAAAAGTGACTGTAAATACATTTATATTGTTACAGAAGATTTCAGTTTCAAGTAAATGCTGTTAATTTGAACTTTTAATCAAAGTAACATGGTTTCCACAAAAAGCATTGAAAACAATAAGAATTTATTTATTTATTTTCCATTTTTCTCATTTATTTATTTATTTTTCAGCAGCAAATCAGCATATTTGAATGATTTCTGAAGGATCATGTGACACTGAAGACTGGTGTGATGGTGCTGAAAATTTATCATTGCATCACAGGAATAAATTACATTTAAAAATATATTCACATAGAAAACAGGTATTTTACATCAAAAATATATTTCACAATATTACTGTTTTTGTATTCTTACCAAAAATACTTAAACATTTAGTTATTAACATTGCTATGTTTAGTTAGCAGCCCTGGCAGCCACACTTGTCAGCTGATTTTCTTTGTTTTTGTCTTCCACCCCTCTGGTTATGCAGTCGATCTTGGCTGCTGCTCTGGCAGTTCCCTTCATATTTATAACTTTCACAATTTCACCCCTCCACACGGAAACCAATAACAAATTCAGCGGGAGAAGCCCATGATTCAATTCCCTTTAATATTTCCTTATTACCCGTAGCGCTGGGGTGTCAGTGCTTAGAGACGGGGCGGCGCTCGTTCCCTGACCTGGTTTGATGAAGTCACAAAGGACAGTGGGTGGCGGCAACCTCGGTTACTCAACGACACCGTGATGAAACCCGGCCTCGAAAAGTATCAGCGACAGGCAGATTTAAATGACATCAGAGCAGAGAGACACTCCTGCTCCGGCAGGGCAGAAAGCTCGATGGCCGTGTGGTCATTTTTCAAGGGCAGTGATGTGTGATGAGGAGAAGAGGTGTGAGAAATTGCAGTGCTAAGAACACAGGAGGGGAGGATGTGGAGTCTCTATCCTCAGGAGAACAGACCCTCACCTCAGGTTCATGTGCTGCTAGTGTTTATCATTTTGAACTGAATAGAGTTCAGACTCATAAAGAAGACTGCTTACCAAAACACCAAATCGGTTTTGGCGAGTGAAGGTACTAGCCCGTTTCATTTTTTTTATTTTTTTTTGGTTATTGAAATAAACTTGAAATACAATATAAATATTAGATGAAAATAAATAAATAAATAAGTTGTTGTCTTGGTAACTAAAAAGCTACCAAAATTACTAAAATGACTAAAAGTAAAACTGAAGGGAAAAAAATTAAGGGAGAAACACATTAAAAAAAAATAGAAATGTTGTCTTTGCAACAATATAAATAAATAAATAAATGAAAAATATAAACTTAGATAATTTAAAAATTAGAAATGTTTTCATTGCAACAATATAAATATTAGATAAAAAAGGAAATTTTGCTAAAATGCTAAAAAAAAACCCAGAAAATTTGAAATGTTGTGTCTTGGCAACAACATAAATATTAAACTTAAAAAATAAAAAATGTCTTGGTAACTAATAAGTTAACCTCAAGTACTAAAATGATTAAAACTGAAGGAAAAAAAGTAAAGCTAAATGAAAAACAAATGTAAAAATTAGAAATGTTTTCTTGGCAACAATAATATTAAAGGGGAAAAAAAAACAAATGTTGTTTTGGTAACTAAGTACTAAAATGGCCAAACTAAAACTGAAGATAAATAAAAAAAATTAAAAAAAATAAAGCTAATGAATCTAATCAAAATCTATAAACAAAAATCTCAGTGATTGTCACACATCTTCTCAAAACTTTTTTCTAACTGGAAAACTTGGCGTTAGCGCCTCAAAAGATGTCACAAAGATGGGATATTTGCAAATATGCAAAAGAAAAACAGCTAAATAACTCCATAAAGCCATATGGACAACAGTATATGTCACGGGTAATGTACAGCCATCCGGTTATTACTGCACAACAAACCCCATCAGGGTGATCTTGCTCACAGAATCCCGCTTATTACACGGCTACTTAGCAAATAAACAAACAAACGCTCATGAATTATTAACCAAGTTAGCATTATCTCAATATATAAGAAGAAAGAGACTACGGAATGATGCGAGAAACATGCTACGGAGGAAACCATTCAAATATACAGTTTAACAAAATATATATTTAATAAAATAACGCAAACTTCAGTTTCATCCCCTCTTTAGGTCGCCGCAAAATGATGTGTGTGTGTGAAGAGCTGTAATTGGATCTTCTTAGAGACCTTCAGGAGGACTCATGCACCGTACAATTCAATCTAGTCACTTTGCAGCCATCAAACCTTCAACACAAACATTTCATCATCAGTTTTTGGCGCGCCACAAAACAAGCCGCATGTATTTACACAATTAAATTAGCACGTCCGTCTTCGAGAGGCAATTACTTAGAGAATGGTTACGTCTGGCGAAATTGTTGCCTAATCATAGAAGATGCATCACGCCTCACATCAGACGCTGACCTTCACAGTCGGCTTGCGTGACTTAAAATTAATCACAAAAGATTGTGTTCAAAGAAAATTGCTATCTTCTGGCACATGCAATTATTGTGTTGCATAACCATTATCATAGTGACCTTATACAACGTGGTTAAAAACGCTGCTCTTGTCGGCTTTTATTGGAGGTGTGAAAAGCTCGCCGCAGCCACCGTGTAATTGTGTGTATGCTTATACAATGTGGCCCTTACACAACGGGCCAAAGAGTGTAAATCAGGAAAGCACGAACCTTTGGCAATTTTGCTAAATGACATTGTGCTTTTTGTCGTCTAACCCCTGTGATTGGCCCTGTTGGAGGAATAGCAAATAATGGCAGAAATGTACTGAGAAATGATACTATTAGAGGGAATCTGGGCCGTGCTGTTTGGAGTTATCTGTGCTGTCTGAGAAAGAGGGATTGGAGCCTGGCTTTGAATTGCCTGGACATGTGTGATTGGCAATCAAACCTGGTCCAGCTGTCTCTTTTGTTGTAATGTGTGTAATGTGGGTTCAAGTCAAGGTGGTGTTGCCCAGAGGCTTCAGTAATATGATGATGATGATGATGATGATCATCATCATCATCATCATCTTTGTTCTTCAGTGAGCTGGATACAAGAACATCAGCCCTTCTACAGCCTGAATTTAGAGCCAGTTTTACCTTCCCACAATGTCTATTCCGATGATCTTATCTAGTATTATCCAGTGCTACAGGAGCAAAAGTTTAGGGTCAGTAAGATTTGTTATTGTTTTTGTGAAAAATGTTTACAATTTGAAATAACTGCTTCCTATATTTTAAAATGTAATTTATTCTTGTGATGCAAAGCTGAATTACTCCAATCATCGGTGTCACATGATCCTTCAGAAATCACTCTAATAAACATCTCTTAATATTATTAAAGAGGGAAATAGTTGTGTTGCTTCATATTTTTGTGGATATTTTTTTAAAGAACAGCATTTATTTAAAGTAGAAACATTCCACTATGTAACATTATAAATACTTTTGATCAACTTACTGCATCCTAACTGAATATAAGATTATTTAATTATTCTTGACCCTATATGTGTGTGTGTGTGTGTGTGCAAAACAGTAACATTTTGATTTTTTTTTTCTGTTTGAATATATTTTAAAATGTAATTCCTGTTATTTCAAAGCTGATTTTTTTGCATCATATCAGTCACATGATCCTTTAGAAATCATCATTCTAAAACTCTGATTTGCTTCTCAAAAAAAAAAATATATATATTATTATTATTATTATTATTTTGATTTTTTTCAGGTTTCTTGGATTAATAGAAAGTTCAGAAGAACAGCATTTATCTGAAATGGAAGTCTTTTGTGACATTACAATGTCTTTATTTTTTGTTTACCAAATAAATAAATACGATACTGACTCTAAGCTTTTAAATGGTAGTGTATAATGTTACAAAAGCTTTTTATTTCAGATAAATGCTGATCTTTGGATCTTTCTATTCATCAAAGAATTCTGAAAAAACTTTTAAATATAGATAATAATTTAAAAAAATTCTTGAACAGCAGGTCAGCATATTAGAATGATTTCTTAAGGATCATGTGACAATGAAGACTGGAGTAATAATACTTAAAATTTAACTTTGATCACAGAAATAAATTGCATTTAAAAATATATTCAAACTGTAAGCAGTTATTTTAAATAGGGCCTGTGTTAACCGAATTTTTTTTTAATCAGTGACAGAAAAATCTGAAGCTCGTCCGTCACTGACAGATTACACGGAGGGTGATCTATTGTAAATTGAAACTGTAATTCCCACCCCTGTCCAGTTGGTGGCGAGAGCGCTCCAGTATAGCAGCAGAGCACTGGATCAGAACAAAAATGAAACATTCATGAATTTTTTGCTACGCGTTTGATCACGCACGGCGAGTACCCAGCCAGCGATCTATCACGCCACATTAAAGATCGCCAAAACGGTATTTATTGCTTGAATTTTGTAATGAAATGGACAGATTGTGAAGTCTGAGACTTTGTCATATCAAAAGTAACAAAGCACAAAGCTTAGCCTAATGCGATTTATTAGATAGAAGGCGCACTGTATGTACTGTTCATTCATCAACTGAAAACAGCATAAACCAAAAGACTAATTGGGATTTAAGAATCGATACTGGTTCATAAAAATGAGAATCTATTCAAATTGAGAAATCGAAAGTGACACAGTCTCTCTTCATCCGTTCTCCAAAATAAAAGCCTATTTGGTTGTCATGTAGGTTCACGTTTAAAAAATGAAAATGTGAACAAAAATAAAAGCTATTAAATGTGTTATTATAATTAAAATATGACGAGTAATATAGATTATGACGGAATTTTTACAAAGTCTATATATAGCTAGTTCATTATGACTATATCAAATACATAAAACTACAGTTTAAAAAGATATCCTTTTTTGTTGCTTTTTTAGGTAAATCCAACACTGTGTTTATTGAGTGACTCCCCAACACACATTTCCTTTATTCAGCTCTGTCCTGTTTTTGAACTAACCGCTTTTTCCAGTTTGTTTTCTCTCTCTGTCACCTTCAGTCTACTGTACATGTCTCTCCTACTCTCTTTTGTCCCATACGGCCTCTCCTTACGCACCCTGCCGCAGTCCGTCTCTCTCAGGAATCAATAGAACCTGAAATATTCCCTCTTCTCTCTCTCTGCCCTCCTCATAGCTCCATGAGCACAGGGCTGTTTCTGAATCCGCTGGCTGACCTCCACTTGTATCAGAATCAGCCACCATCTGCAAGGCCCGCAGCCTCTCAGTCCTACAGTCGTGCGCCGCCTACCTCTGAGCGTCTCCAAACAGCCTTGACTCTATGCCAAGAACCTCCGCCAACACCAGAGCCTGACAGACAGAGGCACCTCCGTCTCTCTGACCGCCTTCCCTGCTTTCAAGGTCGGAGAGAGGGGATAAAAATTCTCTGTACTTGACCCAAATTGCTCGCCATCTCGTGCCACTCGTAATGTTGCCATTATGTGCCAAATGGGTAACCTTGACAAATTAAAATGTGTAATTCCCAGTGGATGCGTGATTCCTTGTCGCAAGCCCAGATTTAGAATTGAATTTGAAATGATTGACATTAAGGGATTGGCAGAGGAAGCACTCCAAAGTGTCTTACAAATGACTCTGAACAGATTGTCATTCATAAAGTCGTTTTACAGGCTGTCTAATGAATTCTACTCTGTCATGGCTTTAACTGTAATTCTTAATGTCTTTTCATATTGCTTTTTCCAAAACTATTACCCTGAAGTATTACATTTTGGGGTGTAACTCTTTCACATTGTTCTCTGGGCACGAATCATGAGCTGGAATATTAAAAGCAAGCAAGCAACCAGTACACACTAGAACTGTGGCAACCAGTAATTGTTGTTCTGATTTTAGCTTTACTATACTGAATGACAGTCAGAGTTGATCTGATCATACTAATTCAATCATGCCTGGGCATTTACTCCATTTATCTCAGCCTGCAGGTTTGTGTTAATGTCACGGCCATCAGTTCATCATGCTGGATAAGGTTGCGGTCTGTGCCAACCAGCCCGGCTCTTGTCTCATACCATCATGTCAGGTCAGTAATTTTTAGATTTTTTTTTATAATTATTAGTATGTATTTAATTTATGTATATTTTTTATTTATTTGGAGCTTTTTATGCTTTGGAAAGAAGTTGCTTATACTCATTTATTTGATCAAAATTACAGTATAAAAATGGCAAAATTGACAAATATTATTAGAATTTAAAATAACTATTTTGTATCTGAATATATTTTAAAATTTATTCCTGTGACGCAAAGCTTCAAGACACCAGTCTTCGGTGTCACGTGATCTTTTTGAAATCATTATTTATTTGTTTGTTTATTTATTTATCTATTAAAATTTGGAACATTTTATGTTTTGGAAAGAAAGTGGCTTATACTCAGCAAGGCTGCATTTGTTTGATTACAATTGAAGTACACATATTGTAAAATTGACAAATATTATACAATGTAAAATATCTATTTTGTATTTGAAAATATTATCAAATCGAATTTATTCCTGTGACACAATGCTGAATTTTCAGCATCATTACTCCAGTCACAGTGTCACATGATCTTTCAGAAATCATTATATATTTTTATTTTTTTGTTTGTTTTATTTTGAATGTTTTTATGTTTTGTAAAGAAGTAATTTATGCTCAGCAAGGCTGCATTTATTTGATCAAAATTACAGTATACAAATTGTAAAACTGTAAAATATTATTAACATTTTATCTAATTTGTGTTTGAAAATATTTAAATATCTAATTTATTCCTGTGTGGCAAAGCTGAATTTTCAGCATCATTACTCCAGTCTTCACATGATCCTTCAGAAATCATTCTAACATGCTGATTTGAAAAGCATTAATTTATATATTGCTTTTTACATTTACATTTGCTTTAAAAAATACATTTAGTCTCATGCAGTCTTACAGCAATCACCTCTCGGATATGTACTGACATTGGCACTGACATACTATCATCTTGTTAAAGGTTCATTCAGCTGTGATCATTTAGTAGATTTTTCTTCATCTGTCAGTCGTGTAATCTATAATTAAAGCAACACAGTGCAATCAAGCACAATTCCACATGTGATTTTCAATGAGATCAAAGCGTCAATTTCTTGATTTTTTTCCCCAGCCTTCCCGTGCGGCCCACGCAGCAGTGCAGTCCAATCTTCTGACAACCTTGGGTGAGCTTTACTTTGACTGATATCGCTGGCAGCGGCTCTCCATAGGTTCCTCGCATATACCACAGGTGTAAAAAAATAATGTTTATAAACAGTGTTAATAATTCATCAGTGCTGACCTGCCTCGCAATGGCCTTGCTGTGAGAGGGGGATTAATAATTTGTGGATGTGAGAGAAAAGCCCGCCAGCGGACAGAATTGACTGACAGACCCTATGAAGTGATTGCTGCGACAGACAGGCCGGACTACCGGACCACTACAACCTTCTAGTGATGGAGTGACCACCATTACAGCAGCGCCCGTGGCTCTACCGCTGCATTTTTAACCTTGTGTAGTAACTAAAAAAATCTTGGAATAGAAAACTGTCACTTTTTTTTTTCCAATTTCAATAAACAACATTTACAAATTCTACAAGGGAAACAATATTGTAGGGGTTGGTAAATCTTTTACCTGCAAAAAGGTTTTGGTTTTTTTAAGGATTCTTCGATGCATAGAAAGTTCAAAAGAACAGAATAACAGTGAACAAAATGTACTAAACTTAAGAGAGAAATTTTGAGTTTGAGTCTAGCCTAAATCATTTCCGATTTCTGTAATTTATTTCATAATTCACTGAAAATTGTGGTCGAATGAATTACTTTTTTTGTCCTTTCATCCAATCTGCTTTTGTTGTATTTTTTTTTTTTGTGAACTATTGCTTTAATTTAAATCGAGATGTGCTTGTTTGTCTTGGTGCTGTGAAATTAGCATTTAAGCGTAGCACAAGCTTTTCTTTTCAAAGAAGACTCTTTTGCCTCTTCACTTGAACAAGCTTTTTCCAGCACATGAAGGAGGATAATTGCTGTGTTGTGTGTGAAATAGCAAGAAGAGTTATAATGGTTAGTCCACAATGCAACGGATGCTTCACCTATTAGCCCACGCAACATGCTAACAACACAATGTTTACTCAAGGATTACATCTCTTTAGCGCAGCCGGAAACACATTTGGTGCTGAGGTTCTTTTTTCATTCCTGTCAAAATTACTTTTTCAAGAAAAACAGCCCCTACTGAGCCCTTGTGCAAAATTGAGGACAATTACTTTGGTGTGAAAATTACCCATTCCTCTTATATTAGCCATCGCTAATTCGAGTACAATGGCTTTACTGCACCTTTTACTAAGTTTGTCCCCAATGCTTTTCAATAAGACACAAAAGACATAAAAACAGAAGTTAAAAACTACAGGAAGAAATTGCTGTACTGTTTTCTATCAGACATTCTCTGCTCGTATATACTGTATATGACATCAAAGCCCACAGCGGCAGGTTATTTCCGTACTTGGTACTTGGCAGTCTGGAGTGGATCTCAGAAGACTCTTCTGTCTTTATACAAGTCTTTCCTGCAGCCTGGGCCTTGACTGCTTAAAGAAGCACCTTCACCCTTCTGAGTTCTCATTGTCTTTGATGTCGGTCCTGCTCAGGTGGGCATGAGGGCAGAGGAGATGAATACAGTCTACCGAGAGCTTGGCCCACGTATGGCCTTGTGTCTATCATAACTATCAAAATCGACTTCTTTGTGTTTTTAGACAGCTTTTGATACAGCTTTCTTAGATTTTTTAAGAAGTGGTACATACGCAAACGCGTTGCCTTTTGTTAGAGTCATAATACATTGTTTACTGTCTCTTTGTCTAAAAATGTTGTCATTTTTTTGCAGTCCAACCAAGCTAACAATGAATGTACTCATAACTGTGGATAACATTCTGGCAAGGTTTTCAAAGTTATAAACAAACATTCTTCCAGTAAAATTAATAGAATGTTCAAAAGTTATGTTGTTTTAAATAATGTGTAAAAACATTAGGTCACGATTTGGTCAGTTATCCAGGTGCGCAACCACATCTGTGATACTCGGATGTAAACAACAACATGGATTGTACGGTTAATGTACTACTGAATAGGTTGTTCTGCTAATTTATGTTGTCTAAACCACAGAAAAAAACGTGTGGAAGCTGCTAAATCATATAGCGAGGGACTTATTTTGGGCACAATATTTTGACAAACTAAAGTTAATAGGTGGTAAAGATACATACAAGCAGTAATAATTAGCCTAATATTTCACCAACCTGACTGGAAATTATAAGAACAAACACACATGTTGTCAAGATTCTTGCCCTGGAAATCCTGGTTCAGTTTGGCCAACCACAAATGTTTTTTGTTCCTCAAAACAGCCTTTTACACTCTTCTCCTTGATTTGTCAAAACGTTTGATAGTCTATAGTACTCCAAATGTTTTTCCTGGTCCGACTGATTAGTACACTCCAAAACATGACAATAATTGACCATTTTCAGCAGCAATAATTAGCAAAATACGCAAGTTTTGTTCTGTTCAGTGGCATTGTTTACATTTAGTGCCGCCAATATGGCCGATTGATGACGAGACGTGAAACCCTTGTCATATATGTTCATGGATCACATCATGCCATCATGTTCTCATGCAGTGAAATATACAGTAGGTATGAAACAATTCTGTCATTTTTTAAAAAGAAATTCAAACAATAAATACCTTTTTGTGGCTCCTTAATGTGTCGTGAGAGATCGCCGTAGTGTATGGGTTCAAGCACACATCAACTGATTATCTCTTCCTCCTTACATGAATGAACAACAGAAGATATCTTGTTTCAACCGCGGAAAGATGTCAACACACACAACTTTTCAAGTTCAAGTCCACCGACGTTAATCTACTCCTGTCAGGTTTGTCTGTCAGACAAAAATGGCAAATTCGGCGTTATGGTTGGTCAGATCGCCTGTCAATCAAACTCCTCGCGTCACTGCAGCAGTCAGTGTTGCCAAGGCTGCGGTTTTCCCGCGTAATTGGGCTATTTAACACTGTTCCCGCGGGTTGAATCGACCCCAGTAAAGACATATTTAGCCCTTGAAATGCGAATTTAAAAAACGTGCATTTTATCACGCAGAACTCGATTTTTAACGGGGGACCCCTCGAAACGTGACAGAGCTAGTTTTGAGTAGCAATTGGGCGGATTTTGTTGTGAAAACCTGGCAACCCTGACAGTAGTCAGCGTTCTGAGACGCGCGTTTATGCACAGGCGTATTGTCTGGTCTACATTTATGAGATAGATATTGTCAGATTTCATTAGTGATTTTAAATATGAAATTTAATCGTAAGCTTGGTCAACAGCTTTGAAGAATTTGATGTCCCCCATTCACAGAGACACGAGCTGTACTTGCATGGCCGCTGAGTGAAATTACGTACCTTAAAGGGACTTTTGTGGCATGCTGCAGTACCAAATTTCCAATTAAATGATTAAATGAAAGAAAATCCTGAAATGTTCAGGCACAAATGGCATCGTTTAATCAGAATGACCCCATAACAGTTTAGTTTCTTCAGTGTCTGTAGGACTGTAAAGCGGTGCAGATGTTCAGCCGTCATTACTAGAGACTGAGGGATAGTAAGTGAAACGAAAAACAGAACTTCAGCGCTTCAGAAAAGTTGCTGTTCAACATTTTGGTCCCTTTATTAATGTTATCACAATTCCAAGCAACAGAACCACCATGGTCATGAAATCACCAGCTCTACATACCACTTTGCTAGACAAATAAACGATAAATAATCATTGAAAATAAGTAAACATACACATAGTAAAATAAAACGTAAAGCAGGCAGTGAATTCGTGAAAATTGAAAAAGACACAGTCCAAAAAAAAAAAAAAAAGAGTAAGTGCCGTAACCTTGTGTGATGGCTGGTTTTTAGTGAAACATTCATATATTCTTCTTAAAAATACGGTTTAGAAGCTCAGAAACAAATATCACAGTCATATCACAGTTTTCGTGCAAAAACTCTTGGATTTACAATTGAATTCACTAGCTTTATCACACTGAAAAATGCAGATGCCCACTTTCAGAAAGCTTGAGGAGTTTGAAAAGCTTCTCAACCAAATTGTGGTTTAGAAAAGAGTTGCCAGCTGTTTATTAGTCGCAATGCAGCTATGCACTGTTCATGATATGCATCTTGTCTGTGGTTTGGTGGCAGTCCTTTTATTTAATATGAGAAATTGGCACTTCAAATCAAATGATGCAACAGGATTTGCAAATACATACAAATACTTTTGGGGTGAATCTCGCAAAGAAATGTCCACATTGAATGTTTATTTATCTATTTATTTTTTATAACGAAAATGTATTCTCGACAATGTTTTTTCCCCCTTTAATATAGACTATTAAACAGTAAGGCAATTAATGACCTTAAAATAGCTTTCATTTTCTTGATGCTAAATATAATTTGTTATTGTACAGTAGTATATCATTATTTGTGAGATTCACCCTCGGAGGTAACAGACATATAAAGTGCAAATGACAAACAGAAAATACTTTAGATACATATTTAATCTTTAACATTCACTGCCTACATCAAGAAACCAAAACCGAAATGGCAACATCGATATTTTAGAAAGAACAAATACTAAAAGAAAAGACAGAAACGGCAATAGAACAAATATTACCCAAAACGTCCAACCTTTGAAAAATCTTTATGCTGGTCTGTAGGCGAGCGGCGTACGTGTATGAGAAAGCAGGCAGAGTGAAAACGCACCAAAAGGAGGAACCACAAAAATCATCAGAATAACAAAAATATCCGTCCTCACATTTCTCTGCAAATTCGCTTAAGCTTTTTGATTTTTTGTATTTTCTTTAAATCTGTACAGAGCTCGGGGAAAGTCTATTTGGTTATTCCCAGCTGGCATGTAGAAAGAAGCTTTTTTTTTTCACCGTCGTTCTTTACATTGATGGGTAACATTCAAGGCGTATAGCTAAAAAGGAATAGGACTGTACAAGATCACTTCACGGTCCAGGATACACGCTCTGATGCTGGACATTGACAGAAGAAGAAAGAAATGGCAAATAACGTTTTGTTTTATTTATACAGTATTTTACAGCGAAGGGTTGAACTTTAGTTTCCTGTTCTCATCACAGAAGCTCAGAGGAAAGACTGAACGATGAGTTTGTGATGAGATGAGATGTCATTCTGAGGAAGAAGAGAAGATTGCTTTGCTTGTTTTTCCCCCTTCTTCGCCTTTTCGTGCGTTCAGAAGGCATTCAAGCTCTCCAGGGCCACCTCGTAACAGAATTTGTACTGCTCCTAAATAAAAACACAAACAATAGCAACAATGCATTAGCAGTTCAAAGGCAGAAGCCGCTCAGGGGAGATTTTCCCTATAACCCCTGCGTTAATAATGCAACCCCAACATTATACAGTCACTTTTATTAGAGGAAAAACATCTGCTTATAATAGAGAAACAGACTCATCAGCCATCTACATGTCAGAGGGTTCCTGCACCTCACCTTTTATGTTTGTTAACGTTATAATGTCATGTTCATAATAGAAATTGCAAGCATAAACAGCAATTTCAAGCTGATGATTAAGAATCATCTCAAATCAATTTTTTTTAATAAAAAAATCTTTCTATAATCATTTAAAAAAAATAATAATAATGAAGAATCTAACAGACCAATAAAATAAATAAATAAATGAATTGATAAAGAAATAAAATAATTAATTCATGAAACCGCACTCACAAATAGGAATTTCTAGCTGATTAAATATTTTCAAAATGAGTACAACAATTATTTTCATGAATTTATTAATAAATAAATTTCTTTTTTAGGCTTAATGGCCGTGGGTAACCTGACGTTAGTCCTATTTTGGTCCAGCATCGTATCAGACACACAGCTGTGGTGTTTTTCAGTTCTTTCCAGCTGAGCGAGATGTTCGGAGTGCAGTCAGTGGAAGAGGTGCGGGACAGATGTCTAATTGCACCTGCAGCAGCCTCCTATTAGACTCAAGACGTTCTCTCAGAATTGCAAAAGTGCAGCTGTCTGTCTCAGGGCTTTGAGGTGAACGAATAAATACACTCTTTTTCTGTCTCAGAGCGATGAAGAGCGGCAGACGCGCCGAGGATGCTTAAGGAATTGCTGCTTCAAGTGGAACCATCAGGACCACCAACAAACTACCTGAAGATAGTGACTATCTGAATATAGCACTCCAGAGTCTTTATCTGGTCGAGAACCAAGAATGATGAGGAATTTAGTTAGGAACCAATTCTTACTCTTAACTAGTTGCTTATTAGCATGCATATTGGCTGTTTAGTGGTATTTATAAAGCACATATATTAATGCCTTGATCATGCATGATCATATTTTAGATCCCTTAATTGTACCTTGTAGCTTAACTTAATAACTACCTCACTAACTAATAATACGCAGCAAATTAGAAGTTTATTGAAAGCAAAAATAGTTAGATTTGGAAATAAAATGCTCCCCCTGGAGGAAACTACTGAGTAGGCTATTGCTTGTTTATTTTTTTTTTAAGAAAAGACCATTTAAACTTTCCATTTTCATTGAAACGTGAACACAGGAAAGAAAAATTAATTGTACAAATAGTTAATTATAAGTTACCAACAAAAAGTAACTTAATTGAAGTTATATCACTTATAAAAGTATATATTTAAAAGATTACATGATTCAATTAACAAATTAGTTAATTGATGTTTTTTTTTTTTTTTAATGTTTTGTGAACAATTTTTATGATGTAAAATAACCTTTTTCTATTTTAATATACTTTAAAATCTAATTTATTCCTGTGACAAAATCAATACTCCAGTCTTCAGTGTCAAATGATCCTTCAGAAATCATTCTAATATCCTGATTTATGATCAGTGTTGGAAAGAGTCGCGCTGCTTATTTGTTTTTTCTTGATAAATAAAAAGTTCTTTCTTTTTTTAAAATAAATTTATATTTTTATTCACCAAGGATGTTAAATTGAAAGTGAAATATAGTGAAATAAAAAGTGATAGTGAAGTTTTTTTTTTTTAAGTGTCAAGCAATATATTACCATAAATTAACACAATATTACTAAAAACACATTTGCACTGCATTTATATAACCAAAAATGCAGTAAAAACAATTTTACAATTTAAAATAACTGTTCTGAATATATTTTAGAATGTACTGAGCATTATTTCTCTAGTCGTCAGTGTCACATGATCTTTCAGAAGTCATTCTAATATGCCGATTTGCATATATAAACAATTAATCTTACTGATCAAACTTTTGGTGTCTTAAACTGACACTAAACACAATATTAATAAAAAACACAGCAGATATAGTAATAAATTTGCATATAGCTTACCATTGTCTCCACCATGTTTGCTTTGTTGTTCCTCAGCGTCTTTACTGTGTGAAACACGTCCACGATGTTCTGCTGCTGGATCATCTCACAGATGCTACAGATGGCACAAAACGTCCCGCTGCGTCCTCCACCAGTCCTGACGAGATCAACAACAACAAGGCATGAGAAACAAATCACACTTCCCATAATGTCACAGATACGCAGAGTTAATATCCCATAAAATCACAGCTTGACTTGTGCTACATTTCTGAAGATCGTAGGCCTCACGGTTCCGACCTCACAGCTGAAGTGTGTCGCTTTATTGTGATGTTAAAATAGCTTCTAATATCTCAGTTTAATGTGCTGCCATTCATAGTTTCATTTCCTTGAAAAATACAAACACTGATGCCACATTATGCACGTCTTAGATGTGTAGTCTCCTTTAGAACTGAGATTACATACGCACAAGGCTTGTATTTGAATCTGGATGTTTGCTTGAAGAGGACATTGCAGAAATTCTGGTAAATCATAACGTTAAGCCAGAAAGAACTACCACTGATCACGGGTCAGTTTTACACCTGATTAGTATCAGTACAATGACATGACACAGTCAAGTAGAGGATTGTCTTCAAAGTGATTCATGCGGTTTGCAGAATGTCAGCATTACTGTGACATTTTTAAATTATTTCTCTGGGGGGAAACTGCTCTGCATTCAACAGCTGAACTTTTTTGACAGTGATGGGAAAGTAATGAAGTTGTCAGATCTTTTGTATCTCTCTGGCTTTAATTTGTGACGCTGATAAGATTGTCCTTGGCTCAAAGGCTGTGCGGTTTTATCCTTTAGTCCTTTTAAAGCTGCGGTTTTAATCTACGATTCTGTATCGACAGCTTCACACTGCACACAGACTTGAATGAAAAGCTGTGAAATACACATCTTGAATTATCAAAATTTGCTTTATTAAACTCTTATAAGCTATAAGAGACAGTGTCTTACATATGTCAAAAACCACAGAGGAATCAGTCTGCCATTAAAAGGAATAGTTCACACTAAAATGAAAATTTGCTGAGGAAAAAAAATTCATCCTCAGGACATTCAAGATGTAGATGAGTTTGTTTCTTCATCAGAACCGATTTGGAGAAATGCAGCATTTCATCACTTGCTCACCAATGGATCCTCTGCCATCAGAATGAAAGTTCAAACAGCTGATAAAAAACATCACAATCATCCACAAGTAATCCACACCACTCCAGTCCATCAGTTAACATATTGTGAAGTGAAAAGCTGCATGTTTGTAAGAAATGAATCCATCATTAGGGCGTTTCACCTTTACAATGCTTCCCCCAGTAAAAAAAGTCCACGCCCTGTTGTCCGCTTACACCAAAATCCACACACATGTTTGTTTAGAACGATTTTCACTTGTAAATGGTGCTTGATCTGTGCATATTTCTCACCTGATTGAGACCAAACAACTTTTTTCACCGGAGGAAATGTTATTATGAATAATGGACTCGTTTGAATTTACAAACATCTTAAAAATGGCTTAATGTTTCTTACAAACATGCAACTTTTGGCTTCACTAGATATTAACTGATGGATTGAAGTCGCGTGGATTATTTGTGTACTGTGATGGTTTTATCATCTGTTTGGACTCTCATTCTGACGGCACCCACTCACTGCGGAGGATCCATTGGTGAGCAAGAGATGTAATGACAAATTTCTGTTCACATGAAAAAACTAACTCATCTACATGTTCAGCAAATTTTCATTTTTGGATGAACTATTCCATACAGTTCAAGTCAAAAGTTTACATACACCTTGCATAATCTGCAAAATGTGAACAGTTGAACTGCCCTCTGCTCTTCAGAAAAATCCCACAAATTCTTTGGTTTTTCAGCATTTTTGTGTATTTGAACCCTTTCTAACAATGACTGTATGATTTTGAGATCCATCTTTTCACACTGAGTGACTCCCATGCAACTATTACTGAAGGTTCAAACGCTCTCTGATGCTTCAGAAGGAAAAACAATGCATTAAGAGCCGGGGGTGAAAACTTTTGAATAGAACAAGTATGTGTACATTTTTCTTATTTTGCCTAAATATCATGTTCTTTTCGTTCAGCACTGCCCTTCAGAAGCTACAGAAGACACTTACATGTTCCCCAGAAGACAAAATGCATTAAATTTACCCTGATCTTCAAATTCAGAAAGTTTTCACCCCACGACTCTTAATGAAAGTAAGTCCCTCAGTTGTCCTCAGTGTGAAAAGATGGATCTCAAAATCATACAGTCATTGTTGGAAAGGGCTCAAACAGACGAAAATGCTGAAAAACCAAAGAATTTGTGGGACCTGAAAGACTTTTCTGAAGAAAAGTAGGCAGTTTAATTGTTCAAGACAAACAAGGGACAAACAATCACTTAAAACACACACACACACACACACACAGCTATGGATCATTCAGGTAACAACAAAGTATTAAGAATCAAGTGTATGTAAACTTTTGAACAGGGTCATTTTTATCAAATTCAGCTATTATTTTCTCTTGTGGACTATATGTAAATAAAAAATATCTTATATTAAATCAAAAATAACATGCATTTTGTATGATCCCTCTTATTTTGGTAAAATAACATTTTGCCGATTCTGCAAGGTGTATGTAAACTTTTGACTGTAACTGTATACTCTACATTTAAGATGTCATTAAAAATGATTATATTTCAGGTTTATACAGCACACACCACAAAACATAATCCTGCTATGTGTTTTGCTATGTTTCTGTTAATATTGTCCAGTCAAATCTGCTCATCACAAGGTTTCTCTAAGCAAGACTCGTTCATATGTTCACATGTTTATAACAGTGTTGTTGTAGAGCTGGTATTGTGTAGGTCACACTCACAGACAGTGGACCACCGTGCGTCCGTCTCCTCCGTCATACTGCTCCTGCCACTTTGCCAGTCGTCTAACCAGCTGCAGAATGGAGCGTTTGGACAGCGGCGTGTCTCTGTACGCTGGCCAACCAATATACTGGAAATGCTGGACCAGCCGGTAGCCGTCTTGAGGCTGGAAGCAGAACAGGAGACGTTTTGAGAACATTTATCCAGAAAACATTTATGCCAACACATGGTTCACACAGTGAAAGTTTTAAACTTATAGTATGAGACTGACACCCCACAGACAGGGGAATCCACATAAAGACAACCTTTTGAAGTCGAAAATGACTTTATTTACTTTACTTATTCATATTAATGTTTATTTTAATATCTCAGTTGTCTCTTAGACAGAAATGAGATTGAATGGAGACAAAAAGGGAGGTTCAGAAGCCCTTAGATTTTGCCAAGATATTTGCCAAGAATGCATGAAAGATCTCAATATGAACTCAAAGATTTCAAATTCTTTCTAGAAAAATAATCTGAGCTGCTTTTCACATTAATTTTATGGCTCCATATCTTTTGCATTGTAAAAAAAAATATTTTTTGAAGTTGTAAATAAAGATGATTGAAGTATGTTTCATATGAAAATACTATTTCGGTCTTTCTACATTCATTTTAATATTAATTGTATGTGTTGCTTTTCAATTTTGTAATTAATGGTGACATTTACTAGCAATTTCTGATTCAAAATTGTTTCTATACTATTTTACAGCACTGGATATGAACTACTGAAATACTTTTTAAATTATTTCTCAGTTTGTAGGAGAAACAACAAAAATTGATACTTAAATTAAACGTAACTAAGAGCTCAAGTCTCCTGAGGTTTGAAAGAGCAACCTTGGAACAATAAGCAACCGAAAGCTGGTTTGGAAAATGATTGTAACCATTTTGTCTGTAACTCTGATTCTTGCAGTGATACTGAAAAGCAAAAAATAAAGCATCAAAACAGAAGCGAAAGCAAACAGAGATGTCAGCTGGATACTACAGTCAGACCGGATCAGCTAAATGAGAGTCATATTACACACAATTTGCCATCGATGAAGCCATTTCATGGCAAATTTGTGATGCTGCGGCACTTATTTATTTTGTGCTGCTATGCTGCGCCGCCACTGATTAGCTACCCGGTAAACCTCGCCTGTCAGCGGCGGTTAAAGAGAATGAGGGGGAAGAAAAGAGAAGGGAAGCAGGAGGAGGCGGGATGAGTCTTCTGTAACGTTTGACGCTGGAAGCACGTCAAGCTTCAGTAATGACTGCTAATGTGCATGAACAGAAAGCTCAAGCTAACTCACACGGAAAAGAAGAAAAACTGCACAAACCCATCCATGGCTTGTATCAGCTGTGGCAGGATGGTGGTCAAACATTTATGTGATTATTGTGCTCATGCATATGTGTCTGGCAGAACGAATCACTTTCAAAGATGCATAACATGCTGAGTGTTGAAATCAAGTGGATTGAGAAGGACTATATAGTCGCGGCCTCTTTCTGGCTTAACGTAATTTCTCACTTCACTAACTCAGGGTCATAATCTCAGCTCTGCTGTTGATTTACTGTCGCATTAGGAGTCAAATCAAAGTGACTTAAGTGAATTTTTATCTCTTCTTGAGCTTTAGGAATTTTGCTTCTAAAAAGCAGTTTTAGTTTAATGAGTTACAGTAAGGATGGACTGACACTGAGCACAAAGTACATAAGGACTTTCAGGCTAATCTTGGTTGGCTAACTGGTTGAGGTTTAGCATCAGGAAACCTTTTTGAAAACCATCAATATTTTTCCAGTTTAGTTTGGTGATGGTGATGGCAAAGAAATTACTACATCTTCCCAAAACACTACAAATTATTATTATTATTATTATTTTGATAAATAATGACAGCACTTACTGACTTCTGTTCACAAGAATCTAAAAATACACACTAACTTTTAAACTTATCTTTTGTTTTGTTACTGAAATGCCGACTGGAGTAATGATGCTGAAAATTCAGCTTTGTCAATACAGGAATAAATCACATTTTAAAACATATTCAAACAGAAAACAGGTATTTTAAATTGTAATAATATTTCACAACATTAATGTTTACTGTATTTTTAATCAAATAAATTCAAAAAATAATAATTACAGCACTGGATATATAAAATTTGCACCCTGGTCTGGGGAAAAAAAGCACTCTGGCAGACCTGGTTGAAGTCTGTGGATCAACAAAGGATCAAATGATGGAGTGAGAGGCAAATCAATGAACACATTTCTACCTCAGTCACTCAATTGAGTCTCAAAGAGCAGTCCCTTTCCCTGTCCACTGACCCCACTTACCCGTGCCATGTTGCAGATCCTAAAAATGCGATTGATAATGTCCTCGTCAATGTCAGCGGAGATGAATTCAACCTGAATGGGGCCGTAGCAGCAGGAGCCTTTCTCTGGCCAGTACTGCATGCAGAGCTGCAGCGAGGGAGAGAATTACAGCAAATAAGCACACCGAACAGAAGTTCACATCCAGACAACGTGACTCAATAAAGTACTTTGAAATCTAAAGAGTGCGAGAGGAAATGGAAATAACTCAATAATTCTAAAGTCCACTAATTTGAATTCAAATTGCAGTGTGCCCAAGAAATCTGTTCCAATGATCCCTTACTTACTCACTCAAACTCAAATGAGCCACATTATGATAAATCAAATTTCCCTTGATCGTCTGAGATAAAAGAGTTTGCTATAATATAACTTTCAGAACTCAAAACTTGCTTCTGAATGAAAAAAAGACCATTTACTGAAACTAAACAACCAAACCACCTTATATCTTTTCCTTTTATTAAAAGAAATGTTATATATTAAAACATATGAAAAAATTATATTAGTTATATTTCATACTGTATACACTAACATTCAAAAAGTTTGGAGTTTGTACTATTTTTATGCTCAACGAGGCTACATTTATTGGATCAAAAATACAGTAAAAACAGCAATATTGTGAAATATTATTACAATTTAAAGTGGCTGTGTTATATTTGAATATATTTTAAAATGTAATTTATTTCTGTGATGCAAAGCTGATTTTTTAGCATCATTACTGTAGTCTTAAGTGTCACATGGTTCTTAAGAAAGCATTCTGAATATGCTGATTTGCCACTAAACAAACATTTACTATTATCAATGTTGAAAACGTTAATGGTGCTTCATATTTTTGCTGAATCCTTTTTTTTTTTCAGAATTCTTTCATGAATAGAAGGTTCAAAAGAGTGTAATTTCAGCTTTTTTCGAAGAAAAAAATGACTGAGCCCAAACTTTTGAACAGTGGTGCATACTATATATAATATATAATTTATTATATTAATGCATGCATAAATTTGACTTAGACTGTATTTTTGGATTTGCCCTCCTTTTTGGATTGAGCATCATCCACAAAAATCAATACAACGCTAGGAGGAAAATAATCCCATCTCCTGACATCCAATTGCAACAGATAACAAATGGTGGTGTGGGTCAAGTACTTCACATACCTGTGCAGCATCCATTTCATTCAGCATCACAATAGTGGAGCAGTTGTAGTCGAACACTAGCCTCCAGAAGTCGGCCACAGTGTTGGGCAGAGGGTGCTGCGTTACAATGAAAGCCGCCGGTTGTTTGTGGCTCTAGGACAATCAATAAGAGAACAAGTTAACTCTTCCTTCCAGCACTGAAGATGTGCCCGGACCCATCACAAAGCAACGTGCCTCACATGGGTAATGACCTAAACTAAATGGAGACCTGCAGAGGGACAGGAAACACAGAGACTGAGTGATAACCTTGCCAAGGGATTCATTGACATGGACTGCCGAAGCTTGGTTTGAGACAAACACACACGCTCTGCTAGCACGGGTCAGCCGTTCATTTCATTTGCTGCTTATCTTCTTTTTTTCATCTTGTTGTTCTTTATCTGAGGTGCGTGTCTTCTGTCTTGATTATCTTTTTTGGATGCTGAGAGAAGATGCTGGTTTACGGTACGAGTGTGATTATGATCTATGTGTGGAGATTACAGAGATGTGATCTAATCTTGTACTCTGTTAAATTGGCTTGTTTATATGAGATTGTTACTGTGTGATCTTCTGGACGTTCTGCTCCGCTTACCTAGGGTTTATCAGAGTGCACTATGGTAACAGCTTTAATACATGTGAACGTGGTTCACAAAACCAGTCTTAAGTAGCATGGTTATATTTGTAGCAATAGCCAAAAATACACTGTATGTGTCAAAATGATAAAATTTTCATTTATGCCAAAAATCATTAGGATATTAACTACAGATCATGTTTCATAAAGATACACTGTACATTTCCTACTGTAAATATATCAAAACTTAATTTTTGATTAGTAATGTGCATTGCTAAGAACTTCATTTGGACAACTTTAATGGCAATACCCTTATGACTGGTTTTGTGGTCCAGGGTCACATATAATGTTTGAGTTAATAATACTGCATGTTTTAGAACTAAAAAAAATCTTCTTCTTCTTAGTCCAAATAAACCATTGCTTGACACTGAGCTGCAAAACAAATTTGTTTTTAAATATTTATATCTGTGACTAGAAAAAACTGATGACGAAGCAATGCAAACTAAAAACTACACCTATATTTTTAATATCAAACTCACTGTCATCTGTCTTAAGATGTATGTTGCGCTGATCTGATTCAAGTCTGATTCATGCGAGTGAATCCATTCATTCTAAATGCTTCTCTCATACATAACATCCCATTTATTTCAGTGAGTCATTGATTTATTCCAGTTTGTTTAGACATCCTTGTAAATGAACACACTGAAAATGATTCATCGACTGAAAGTCCTTACATGACATTTTAAACATTTTATTGCAAAATATTTCATTTTTCAGTTGAACGTAATACACATTTTGATGTTATCATTCTAATTGAGTTTATTCACTCAAAACACCTCATTGTTTTTGTCTCGTAAGTAACTTCAGCTAGCTACACTCTAAAAAATGCTGGGTTATTTTTTTAACCCAAATGCTGGGTTCAGCCTGTTGGGTCATTTTATTGGGTTACTTTTAATATTTTTCACCCAGGTGCTGGGTAGTTTTTCTGTAACTAAGTTGCTGGGTCATTTTTAATGTTGGATTATTTTTTTCTACCCAACCGCTGGGTTAAGTCCATCTCTGATGAAACAACCCAACTGCTGCGTAAAGCACAGGCTTTCTGAGTCCTCTACAGTAGAGAGCGGTTCTCAGTGCTGCCGATTTGGTGCACTTCACTATACATTTGTCTATACATATATGTCATTTATAACATCTTTACTGTGCTGTAAATTGTATTTATGCAATGCAATATATAAGGATGAGATGTCAGCTGCGTCAGCAGTGGTCACTTCACATGATGGAAATGCCTTTTGCCTTGCATAAAATAAATGGATTTTATTCGTTATAGTACTGAGTTTAATTTAATCTGATGTTAAAATATGTTGTCTAATGTCAGTACTATTTGTTTATGGGCAGGTTTTGCAGTCAGTCAAAGCATCTTTCACCTACGAGTGAAACACAAAGCTGCGGTCTGACATTTGCAGTTACCCCGGTGAACAACAGCCCTTCGTCGGCTCAGGTTTCGGTGACACAACAATTAGCGCTATTTCTGTAAAAAGCGATTACAGAGAACGGTTGAACACACTAAAACTAAAATGCTAATTTTTCAAGGTTACATTTTTTATGTCTAAAATGCTTGTTAAACAAGTTTAAATGTATGTAATATTGTAAACTATGCTGTATTCACCCAAATAAATTCAATTTGTCTTGTATTTTGTCCATGTGTTCTTGCTTAATAATAAATGTTCATCTTTTGATTATTGCTGTTGCCTCTAGTAATTCTGTTTGTGTTTTTATATGTTTTTTAAGCCAGCAATATAATCATTTTTAAACAATAGTTGACTTATTGCATGTTGCATGTTTGGTAAAAACATTTAACCCAACCAGCAGGGTCAAAGTAGCCCAGCATGTGTTTTGTCCAATATTTACCCAGCGCTGGGTTGCCAATTATCCCAAGTAGGGTTGTTTTTAACCCAGCATTTTTTGTGTACTTGGTAGATGGTAGAACATGGTAGTTGCGTTGCTGTCTATGCAGGGTCAGAAAGCTCTCAGATTTCATAAAAATACCAAAGATGAAGGTCTTTTAGGTTTAGAATGACATGAGGTTGAGTAATTACTGACAGAGTTTTAATTTTTGGGCGAACGAACCATTTAAACAATGCAGGCCAGGTGACCTCTAACAAAAGCGATCAAACTTACATCCATCAGGGCTGCATTGATGTAATTGCTGGACTCGCCATCAACCGAAATGAGGAAAGGCAGGCAGCGATCCACCGCGAGGACGTCCATGCTGCGGTTCTTATCGTGGTTACGCGGGAGCAGACCAACGCTGCAGTCCTCCGGACGGACACGTGGTGTCACTATATTCAGAGTCTGCAGAAGAAGACATGAAACAGTTAAAACATAGAAAAACATTAAGCTGCTCTTGGTCTTACTTGGGGAAAAAATGGTGCGTTTATAAAAACCAATTCCGCTCGCACTGCTGGTCCAACCACAAGCAATGCAAATATTTTAGTAAACTGAAGGTCAGTCATTACTTATGTATAAGACAGACTGAAGAACAGAGACGTTGAAGGGGAGAGAGACGGATGGAGAGGGAGACAGACAGTGAAAAATGGCTTACAAGAGAGAAAGATGCAGACGAAGATAGAAAACGAAAGATCTGGGAGGAAAGAAAGATAGAAACATATTCATCATATTTTATGAGACACCTCACAGATCAGAAGCTTTGCTTCCCCCTCAGATGGTAGAAGCTCGCTCATTTCACAGGGAATACAAAACATAAAGGCATCATGAAAAGAAATAGCTCGGCTCTGGGCTTTATGGTGCTGTAGCAGCTCGCCGATGACTCGTAAAGAAACGCTTTCTCCCTTGACGTTTGAGTCACCGTGTCTTTACTCACCTGCCTCATCTGAATGCGTTAAGGACGCTGCCGCGCTTTGCGGACTGACTTATTCAAAAGCGCTTCGAATTTAGGGGTAATCATGATGAAACACACTGGAGAGCTTAATAAAGTTGTTAGAAATAGCTGCGAGGCCTTCAGCCATAATACAGTACTACCAATCGACAGCAAAAACCTTGGAGGATTCAGTAAATTAGGCCTCCACGTGGGTTGCTTGTGTAGCTCGCTGATTATAGTTTAAAGGGCTGCAGGAACACGAAGCATGAAGCCTTAAAAAAAGTATATGTTCCTACTGTTTTTAAAACTCAGAGGAGGATCAATCACTAATGAGATCTCTTTAGTATCTCATTTGCTCCTCCTAGACTGTAATGAGATCGAATGAAGAGGATGATGTGAGAAATCAGATTTCTACCATGTCCCGATTGAGATTAAAACCAAATGTGACCCTGGACCACAAAACTACTCTTAAGTAGCACAGGTATATTTGTAGCAATAGCCAAAAAATACATTGTATGGGTCAAAATTAAACATTTTTCTTTTATGCCAAAAATCATCAGGATATTAAGAAAAGATCATGTTCCATGAGAATATTTGTAAATTTCCTACCGTGAATATATCAAAACTTAATTTTTGATTAGTAATATGCATTGCTAAGAACTTAACTTGGACTTTAAAGGCGATTTTCTCAATATTTTGATTTGTTTGTACCCTCAGATTCCAGATTTTCAAATAGTTGTATCTCGGCCAAATATTGTCCAGCAAACCATATGCCAATGGAAAGCTTATTTATTCTGCTTTCTGAATAAAATGACTGGTTTTGTGGGTCACAAATGATCTGAGGTATGCTATTCTCATGTAATGTCTTAGGTCTGCACTTTTACTGTATGTCTGTAATTGTCTCATTTGTGTCTCAAAACAATCCACTCATTGTTTTGCTGTGCAAAGTGTTAACTGTTGTATTGATGGTACTGTATGTTCACATTTTAGAAGCAATCTACGTAGGAAAAACAACATTATTTTGTGGAAACCAATCCGTTTGTGTAGACGGCTCACCTGAAACTCATCTTTGATCTGGCTGGAGTTGGTCTGAGGATCCAGTCTGCTGATGTTGTAGTAGATGGCTCTGAATTCACACACTGGGATAGCCGTGTTCCCACACAAACACGCTTCCAGAATGGCATCATGCACAAACACATACTGCTCCTGCAGAGAAAGAGACATAGAGATCAACACTTGCAAAAAATACTATGGTAAGACATGCTACTATCACAGTAAGAGCATATATGAAAGCAGCATGTTTAAAATTATTTGTATGTTTAAAAAAAAAATGCAGCCTTGGTGTGCATAAGACACTTCTTTCAGAAACATCTGAATGATAGTCTTTATACCTGTATGTTTATGTGTGTAAAAACATATTTTAAAGGAGTATTTCACTTCCAGAACAAAAATATACAGATAATGTACTCACCCCGTTGTCTTCCAAGATGTTAATTTCTTTCTTTCTTCAGTCATAAAGAAATTACGTTTTTTAAGAAAAACATTTCAGGATTTCTCCCCACATAGTGGACTTCTTAGGTCCCCTCAAAGGTGGAATATCCAAAATGCAGTTTAAATGCAGCTTCAAAGGGCTCTAAACGATCCCAGCCGAGGAAACGAAACTCTGTGTAATCCGGTTCAATACAGTTAGGGTATGTCGAAAAACTCCCATCTCATTTTCTCCTCCAACTTCAAAATCATCCTTCATTGCTGCAGAAGCACCAACCCAAGGTGTTTACAAAGTGAACATGCAAAGAAGGTCAAACGCCCTTTACAAAAAGAGGTAAAACAGCAATGTAGGACAATTTTGAAGTTGGAGGAGAAACTGAGATGAGTTTTTTGACATACCCTAACTGTCATAAACCAGAATTATATAATATAGAATATCTATAATATATATATAGAAGTATATCAATTGTTTTTTTGTTTTTTTTTTTTTTCTAGAAAATAACCAATCGTTTCACTAGATAAAACCCTTCTTCCTTAGCTGGGATTGTTTAGAGCCCTTTGAAGCTGCATTTAAACTGCAACTCGGCGACACCATAGAAGTCCACTATATGGAAAGAAATGCTGAAATGTTTTCCTCAAAAAACAAAATTTCTTTACAACTGAAGAAAGAAAGACATGAACTTGACAAGGGGTGAGTACATTATCTGTACATTTTTGTTCTGGAAGTGAATTACTCCTTTTTCTTTTTAATCAGTTTAATATTTAAATATAATGCAATATCAGATTTACAATTCTACCCTATTGAAGACAATTTTAATTATCTTGCTGATTCAAAATTATTGAAAGAGCTGGAAGCTTATAGGCCACATGAGAAAACCTCCCTTTGGCATTTTTTTTTATAATAAAAACAATAATCACAGCTCTACTATAATTAAGGGCTTGATTTAAACTTTAACATCTTTAATTTAGCCATAATTGTACATAATTCATGAACATCCAAACACATATGTTTAAAAAGCCCAACCTCAAGCTTAGAGCGATTGCCACACAGCATCATAGCAAATCATCAGGGAAATATGAAGTCGATACTCCACGCAAACGCTAGCATGAGAGCGGTGCATGAACACTGATGCATGAAGCACAATTTGCTGATGGCGAAATGACTTCAGCCTTAGGGATGTTTTACGTGGATTACAGCGCTGCAGCTTCTGATGCTGAAATCCTGCGGTGGCAGCAGCGTCCCCCAAAAATCGTTCCAACTGTGGCCTTAAAAATGAGATCAAGGGGGCACTCAAAGCAGCTACCCCATCCTGCAGCTAATATTAAACTCCTTCTTAAACCCCGGCCCCCGAATATGGGCCGGAATTATCCATATTTTAACTCAACAATGCCTCCGGCTTAAAGGTTTGAATGCTAATGTAGGCCTTTGATCCACGCTAAGCTAAAGTCAAGCTGAGCTGACCTCTCGTACCTATTACTCCATAACCTGGTGAGCACTTCTGTGGAGGGCTGAGGACAAAAGACGAGGAAAAAGCCTTTTAAAAGATTAATTGCTGTGTGTTGTGTCTGTGGAGGATTATCTTTGAATGGAGCTGCAGGCTGACACAAATTGCCTCCCAGAAGCCATTATCACCACCACTGTGTTTAGTGTTAGTCTTTTAAAAGCAAGCTGTCCTCATCGCAAAAAACATGTAATATTAGAATGGATCGAATAAAATGACATATTGACTTGATATAGTGTGTTATTTAGTGAGCATAAATAATAACTGTTTAAAAAAATAATAATTGTATTATTACAAATTATAGAAATAAACCATTGTAAACAAACAAAAAAAACTGTTAATAATTCATCAGTTTTTCTTGTAAAATGCTTAAATGATTTTCAAGGTTTAAAGGGTGATTTTTCTTAACAGTTTAAAAAATGAAATGACAAAACTAGTGTAATATGAAATGTAGAATAAACCATTTAATCTTTTATATTTATAGTGTATAATTGTTGCATTAAAAACAAAACAAAACAAAACAAAACAAAAACTAATGCAACTAATTATCATCCACCACTAGGGGGCATGACTTTGAATTCCAACATCCAGTAAATTCTGGGAAGAGAATTTGACTGTCAGAGCCAAGGCAATTTCATATTCTGGTTGTTTTGATGTTACAGTGTGAAGATTAATGTGAAGAAAAAGGTTATCTAAATTTTAAGCTGAAAATAGATGGCTTCAATATCATCTTCACAGACTGAAGAACTTAGTATAAGGCTATGTGAGTGTGAGTGAGGTCCCGAGTGTGTGACTGAGAAGTAAGTAAAACAGAGAATGGGTTAGTAAACGACTGCGTATGTGAAAGAATGAATCGTTTCGTAAATTAATGAATGAGTAAATAAGCTTGTGCATGATCTGGCTGCCCGAATGACAAACTGGTGAAGCTGAACAGGCTGTAAGGTGTTGTTCTGCTCACCTCCGTCTGGACCATGTTGACTCTCTGTGATCGCAGCTCTCTGATGCAGTTGAAGATGTCCACCACACCCTCACTCTCTGCCATGTCCAACATAATGTCCACTGCAATGAAACAGCCTGTTCTTCCAGCTCCAGCACTGCAGAAAATACAAAAAACAGGTTTATGAGAGGGCTTTTGACCTCATGATAACCTTCTACCAGCTCCATTTATGCAACTGAAGTGACATTGGAGAATTTCAATTCCAGAATGTTCACTTCCAACCCCCATGTCATCCAAGATGTTTGTGTCTTTCTTTCTTCAGTCGTAAAGAAATTATGTTTCTTGCTGAAAACATTTCAGGAATGTTCTTCATATAGTGGACTTCTATGGTGCCCGCAAGTTTGAACTTCCAAAATGTAGTTTAAATGCAGCTTCATGCAGCATCTGAGGTTATTAAGTATATAAATTGTACGTTTTTAGAAAATAACCAATCGTTTCACTAGATAAGACTCTTCTTCCTCCGCTGAGATCGTTTAGAGTCCTTTGAAGCTGTATTTAAACTGTATTTTGGAAGTTCAAACTCATGGGCACCACAGAAGTCCACTATATGGAGAACATTTCTAAAATGTTTTCCTCAAGAAACATAATTTCTTTATGACTGAAGAAAGAAAGACATGAAGACAAGGGGATGAATACATTATCTGTAAATTTTTGTTCTGGAAGTGAACTTCTCCTTTAATAATGTTACAGAATTATATTTTAGATGCTGTTCTTTGAAACTCAAAGAAAAAAAGTACTATTTCCTTAAAAATATTAAGAAGCACAAGTGTTTTCAGCACTGCTAACAATAAGAGATGTATGTTTGCGCAGCAAATCAGAATATTAGAATGATTTCTGAAGGTTTATGTGACATTAGAATATATTTACAAACTTTTTTTTATATATTTCACAATGCTAATTACAATATTACTGTTTTTACTGTATTTCTGATCAAATAAATGCAGCCTTAGTGACCATAAGAGACTTCTTCTACAGTATATATTCATTTATCATTAAATGCAAATACATTTTTTATATTTTTGTTTAATAATATATTTACTAACCCTAGCCCTAAACCTAACCTACAGAAACTGTTTTCACATTATGTATGTATGTATGTATGTATGTATGTTTTCATGAGGGCATGTATATTTAAGGCATTTTTCTCTCAGGAATTTGGCGAGAGAGAACATATGTACATCATGATTTTAAGCTTCTACTATGTTTCTGGGGACATTCTGTCCTCACAACGTGGCCAAAACGTTACCCACACACACCCAACACATTCATAAGACTGAGATTTCTGCTAAGATCCAAATGTTAGGTGTTACGAAAACAAGACTCTGGCAGACCAAGATGCTTGTGTGTGTCTTTGAGAGAGCACATTTGGACAGAAGATGTGTCATCAGTCACTCTAAAACGACGCTCACACACACACAAATACCGAGCAACTCCATGGTGTCACAGATTGGCCGTCACTCACGGTGATTAATGGTGTGAGTGGTAAACAACTGACAAAAAGAGAGCAAGGGACGGAGAGGGAGAGACAGGGGGGATGTCCTTTACACCTCACATCCTCAGTCATTCATTCACTATTATCATCATCTCCAAATCACCACAAGTTTTTATTAGTGAAGTATCATAATTGATATGTACATTTCTAAGGCATCTAAATTATGCAAAAACAGTTCACAATCTACTAGATGCCTTCTGTCATCTGATTGATGGTTTAGACTTTTTTAGCAAGTAAAAATCCTTTTAGCTGTAGTAAAAAATGTCCCCCTTCAGGTCAGGGTACACTTTTTTCTTTTGCGGTGAAATCTTGTGAAATAAAAATACAAATTTTTATCAAGTAAAAATAAGAACACATTTTATATTGTTAGTAATATTTCAAGACTGACTTTTACAGGACTGCAACAATAATTAATGTACTGCATCACATTATATGTTTTGTCCCCCATATATAATATATAAACTACAAAAACTACAGATATTTACATGCAGATTTACATTATATTTTACTTTTTAATGTCAATCTTAATATTTAATATATAATATGTCAAGCTTTACAGATTTAACATAAGCCACATTGTTTTTAATTAAACTGCTGAAAATTACACTCTACTGAACACCAAAAATGGCAATACATCTTCATAAATGAACCACAACAGTAGTCCATATTACTCCTACACTGTAAGTCCTCAGATGTTACAGTATATGAAAATTTTGTTACAAACAGTCCAAAATGTAACGTAATTTACTGGGAATCTTCCCCTCCACCATACACTACCAGTCAAAAGTTTTTGGACAGTAAGATTTTTAATGTTTTTTAAAGAAGTCTCTTCTGCTCACCAAACCTGCGTTTATTTGATCCGAAATACAGCAAAAACAGTACAATTTTGAAATATTTTTACTGTTTAAAAGAACTGTTTTCTATTTGAATATATTTAAATATGTAATTTATTCCTGTGATCAAAGCTAAATTTTCAGCATCATTACTCCAGTCTTCAGTGTCACATGATCCTTCAGAAATCATTCTAATATGCTGATT
>JAHKKF010527389.1:3903-20101 GCA_019740295.1 Labeo calbasu | reverse complement strand
TATTTAATTTTTATTAGCATTTATTTTATCTAGTGACATTCATAATAAAAAACAACACTTTTGAAGAGCAGCCTGAGGACTAGTAAACAAACCTACACAAGCATTTAAAAATATTACACTATATTCATAACTGAGAGCCCTCAGAGAGTATATCCAATATAAATAATTAATAGACCTCTCATTGTAGATTCAAAATCACACCTTCAGTCTAACTTTAAACCAGAACCTTTGACTTACAGTAAATTTTATGTAAGAAAAGCAAAAAAGGGACCATAAGAAAGGTGTAGATAAGAGCGCACCTGCAGTGTACCACGATGGGTCCTGCATCTGGAGGATTGAGGAACTTGACCTGGCGGATGAAGCCCAGCAGGCCTGTGGCGTAGCAGGGAACGCCGTGATCGGGCCAGCTGGTAAAATGGAACTGCCGGATTTCCCGAATCTCATGGTGACCCTTCTGCAAACAGGAGCATGTGGTGAGCTTAATATCAACAGGTGTCGTCTGAGGGTAACAGGCAGGTGATTATTATAGAAGATGGCTAGGATTACCAGACCCAATAAATGTATGTCAATAACAATCAACACCATGTGGTTTTGTGTATACAGTGTAAATAGCAGGATACCATGGGCACAAAAAATTATGGATAACCTAATGGTAAGGCCAAGTCAGGGCCTCATGGTCAGTGTTTGAACCAGTGCACAATTACACGTGGTTCGATCTGTGTCAGCGCTGAGGGTTTTCACACACCGTTTTGTGTTACAGTAGAAACATTTTCCCATTACTTCCTTACTAGCACTTAATGCTCTGATAAGCTTTTAATTATAATTTGGGATTGAGAGCAGCGTAATCCATGCCTGGAGGTGCTGATACCACCAAGAGCGGACCCGTGTAGCCGTTTAATGCAGCTTGTGTGTGTCTGCGTTGAGCAGCTATAGATGACGAATGGCAAAGAAAGCCGGAATGAAAACACAAGACTCTCTGATGTCCAACATCTGGGAATGAAATCCATACCTAGACACATAAGGACACTCAAGAATGGTTTTAAGGAGGAGTTAGAGAGGAGCTAATCCATCTAAAGCAGATGGATTAATAAGACCTTTTATAATGGATCGTCTTCTTGATCCGCTGTAATTAAACCATTTGACCATGATACTCTCTAGAAATGAAGAATACTACAGTATGTGGGATTGTGTCACAGGCACACGAAAGGAACATGTCAACAAACAAACAAATAAATAAATTGTTGTTAACTGTCATTAAAATAATAATAATTTCCTTAACGCAAAATATAGTTTCAAAAATAATATATACATGTAATATTTTGATTTTTTTTTGGCCCAGACATATTTTCATTAGATTTAAGATTTTGCCTTTTCTCCAGTGAAACATCTGAGAATCAGGAGACTTGAGCAAAAATCCCTGTTTGATATCCATTTGATCTCATTGCTGCCTAAGAGAAACCGAAAACATTTCTAGTCATTTTCTTCTCCCACTCATTATGAAGCACAACGATGCGCTGAGAGGAGGATGTACCCTAACAACTCTCTTTCAAAGTTGAGGAAGCATTTGAAAGGCAGCAGCCTCGTGAGACAGATGGATTGAGTGATTTAAGAAAGTTGCTGATGACATGCTGTTCCATAGTGTACTCTCCCCCTCAAAAAACGACTCCCAAACGCTAATTTCTCCCACTATCAAAGCTTCCCTACATCTGTTCTGTTTGGATTACAACACTCAACAACAAAACTCCAGCCGCTCCTAAGAGCTTTCTTTGCGATTTGCTTTCGTTGCAAATATTGTCTGTTGGCTTATGTTAAGATCTCATAAAGTTTGTTTGTTAGAACATTATGGTTATGTTTTATTTTTTATTTATGCAGATCTGACGTCAAGCTGTTCCTGTATGATAAGTACAATAAAAGTGATTGAGTGAGAGATGCATTATGGGCTTAAACACAAGCTGATGGTTCATATGGTATGGATGAACATGAGACTAGATGAAAAGATGCATGCACATATATCTTGAAATAAATGTATTTTTCTTATCCTATTATATATCACAAATAATTAAAAATAATATATATATAGAATTAATTATGTATATAGGTATTATATATGTATATATACACATGTATCATTTTTTTACATTGTTTAATTTCTATAAATACTCATATTACATGGAATTTTTGAAAATTCCATTTTAGAATCATTTGTATCTAAACATTTAATTACATATAGGCGTATATCATGGAATTTTATAAAATTACATTTAGAATCTTTTGTATCTAAACATTTAATTACATAAAGACATATTACTTGGAATTTCAGAAAAGTCTATTTTAGAATAATTTGTATCTAAACATTTAAATGCATATAGGCGTATTACACGGAATTTTAGAAAATTAAATTTTAGAATAATTTGTATCTGAACATTTAATTGCATAAAGGCACATTACATGGATTTTTTAGAAAATTACATTTTAGAATCATTTGTATCTAAACATTTCATTACATAAAGTCGTATAACTTGGAATTTTAGAATAATTTGTATCCAAACATTTAATTACATAAAGGCGTATTACTTGGAATTTTAAAAAATTACATTTTAGAATCATTTGTATCTAAACATTTAATTACATCAAGGCACATTACATGGAATTTTAGAAAATTCCATTTTTAGAATAATTTGTATCTAAATATTTAGTTACATAAAGGCTTATTACTTGGAATCTTAGAATCATTAGAACCCCTGAGCAATGAAAGAGAAACCACTGAGAAAGTAGATGGAGGACGGGTTTTTACCTTCTGAACAGTAAAAGTCCTGATCACATATTCTGCAAGAGGCTCCGTTTCAATCAGCGTCACTTTGATGTCTCCGTACACCTCGGTTTCATCAGGCCAGTACCGGACGCATTTCACCTTTATGGACACATAGGAACCCACACGTTCACATTATCACACAACACCTGCATCTTAATTTGCCAGGGTATTACTCTATTTTACAGCAAGGTCTAAGTCAAATTGGCATTTGCAGAAACAGTATTATTAAACAAGTCCCTGATGGCATTTTGAAAACACAGAGAGGTGTAATTGGCCACCTGTCAGACAGGATGTTATCTCTGAATGAACAACCCCTGTGGTCCGAGTTCACTGGAGCCAATCATTGAACACCGCTCAATTATACTCAACGTGACATCAAACGGCTCTCATTGGGGATGTTGTGAAGGACTCATGCACCTAATTGTGCTCAATTTTAGGATGTCCTCCAAAATACTTCCAAAATGACTTTCCATTGTTTCCCTTGTATGTAAAGAAACTTCCTGTCATATGATTTGTGTTTGCTTTTACATTTATGACACTTCCGGTTGGGATAATGAGAAGAATAACAAAGTGCAGTAAATGGTAAAACTCTTTGCACTACAAACCAGTGTACATAATTAAGATAACACATTCAAATAATATGGTAAGACACATCAATTTGCAATATCAAGCAGTAAAACAAGCTGTTTTGTACAGCTAAAAATAGCTGGACACGGATGAGGCCACACCCATTAAATGTACAAATGACCACGCCCACTTTTACGGCAAGAAAAAGGGGGATAAGGAATGTTTTGTGCAATGGAAAGGTTCTTCTTGGAAGCATCAATGCCAATAAAAAATCTTTACATTTTAAGTGCATCCAAGATGTGTTCCAGAATAGAACCCACAACCTTGACTTTCCTTGCTATGCTTTACTCCTTAAGATACAGAAACATATTGCATATTTGCATGGATTTCCTGCTAGACGTTACTTTTAAAAACACTGCACAAGCACCCACCTCACAGATTTATATATATATATATATATATATACACACTCCGTTTAACTATGAGACCGTAGTTAAATGTGTAGCAATTGGAGGAGCGCTTCGTAAATAACATTCTTAATCCTGTGATATTTATTAAGGGAAGAGATAATTACAAGAACCCTACCCTGCCCACTTCCACCAGGTTGGTTACCATGACGATACTGGCAGAATTCTCTTGCCAAATCATCCTCCAGAAATCCCTCACGGTTTCCTGCATAGGGCCTACAGGAGAGGAGGAGGGACAAATTTAGAAGATCACGCAATACTCACAAAACTACTAGAAATAAGATGCAACGTTTCCTTATGGATTCACAGACAGTCCCTGAGGGAAAAAGCATCATAGACCAGCATCAATGTCCACACCAGTGCATGTTAATATGTAGGGCTGGGCGATATGGCCAAAAAATGACCGCGATAATTTTTTTTCATATCAGCCAATATCGATAATATCACGATAAATGTCAATTTTGTATTTCTTTTAAGTTTAAAGGCAGATTTTTGCTACAGTGTGAAAGCTGTGAAAACCAGACTGTTAAAAGTGGCTTTAAAATATTCTTTATGGTCAGAACATGATAAACACTTCACTTCATGGTGCAAGTTGGTTTTTGTAAAGAGTAAACCCATGTGTGAACACCTCCATTTTTCTCCAATTTTCAATCCTAAAAGTAAGTCTTAAAAGTAAAAAGCCTTTTTCGTTTTTTTTTCTAGGCAGATGCACAAACTGCAGCAAAGTGATACTTAAACTAGTTAACTACATTACCAACTGCTAAAACAACACTGAGACTATTTAAGGGGGAGATTTATATCTTAATAAATATGAAATATTAAAAACAAACGATATCATTTCTAGCAGCGCTATGCTGATATTTAGCAGTGCTTACTTTGCATAAAAACAAACAGGAGCTTAATTAGGGTGACATTCAACTTAATTTACAAATGTTTTACACCGAATACAACAAATAAAGCTAAAAAACAACCTCATTTATAAATCTGAAACCTATGAAAGGGGAAAATGATTTCGCTAAGATATGAAGCTCCATGCACAAACATTGTGACTCACACATTACACAGATGCATGCTGGAAACCAGAAAAAGCTATTGTACACTAGAACTGTTGCCAACATATAGTCTAGATATTCTTATTAAGCATTCTTTTTATTTTGCATATAGCAACAGATTGACTGTGATCGTGTTAGAAGACTTGTCTTGTTTTTGCAGATGCCGTGCCTTTGTTATGTGTTTTGTTAATTACCTTGTGTAGCTATGTAGTGCCTTGGTCTGTGGTAGCCCTGGGAAACAGAATGAAAAAAAAGAAGATGAAAATTATTCAAATGAAACTGATTTTCATACCTGCACAAACCGCATGCAACAATGAACTTGCTTAAAGTAAACTTTGTTTGAATCCTATTCAGCACTGAATGAGACATCGCAATTTCACCTTTCTGACGCCTTGGGTTCATTAGCATTTTAACCACTGTGAAACAAATTGGTGACCAATGTAGCCTTGCTCATGTCAGGCTTTAAAGCACCGCTGCGGTTTACGAGCGGGTCTGCGCTACGACGGACCCCGTAATTGTTTTATTATCAGGAATGAGATTGGGTGGCCTGATTATAGCTGCTGCGGGGCGAGAAGCCTCGCGCCGAAGCATATCCGTACGTGTTTACTTCCCATTTTGTAATGATCACAATCATATCGACTGTGTCATTATGGCGTTTAGATCAAGTTAGTGGATTTGGAGCAGCCAGGGAAGCACTTTCAATCGAGCTGTCGCTAGCTGTGGACATGGAGCATTTGCTAGAGTAATTTGCAGAAACTCAGAAGAGCGCTTTAAGCGCAGAAATCCCTTGTATCCCTCATTCGTTGTAAGCGAGGCTCTCAGGAGCGTAGCACATAAATGTTGCATTAATCTATTAAGCCCTTCTTTGACAGCAAAGAGTGAAGTTGTTCTGACATTTTAAGGTGGTTACGTAATACGCAGACTTCAAAGGTCATAAATACTATGTTCAAACTTGCAGATCATTCCTTCTTTAACAGTATATGGGAAGCTTGTTGTATGTCATGTAGTAAGGAAAATATCGAAATCTGGATGTATATGACTATATGCTAAAAGTGAGTCAGCAAGATTTTTCAATGTCTTTTAAAAGAAGTCATTTGTGCTCATTACGGCTATATTTATTTGATCAAAAATGCAATAAAAACAGTGAAATTGTAAAATTTGATTATATTTTAAAATATTCTATTTAAATATTTTTTAAGACGTAATTTATTCCTGTGATGCAAAGCTGATTTTTCAGCATCATTACTCCAGCCTTCAGTGTCACATGATCCTTCAGAAATCATTCTAATATACTGATTTTTTAAATTTTATTTTAATTTATTTATATTTTTACTGCATTTGTTTGATTTATTTATTTATTGCAAACAAACAGCATTTTAATTAATAATACAAATAAAACAATAATGAATAAAACAATGAATGAATTAATAAATATCATATTAACATTATATATGTATATATATATGTGTCATACTCACATCTATATAGTTGGCGTTTATGTAGTCAGAGTGGGGGTCTCCCTCCAGCAGTTGCAGTCGGACACGAGTGTGATCGTCTGTGGGGTCAAATATTCACAGAAGAGCCGGTCTAAAGTTACACATACACTTTTAAGGGGAGCTACACATGCATGAGCTGTCCAGGAAACACAAGTGCACTATACTGTACACACAATGGCATTAACCCAAGCAGGAGTTGTGTTATGTGTGTGAAACAATTACTTGGAAAATGTACCTAGAAAACTGTCAAACTCTACACACATTTCTACTAATTTGCAGATTTAAATCTGCCTTTTTCTCCAGGGTCAAATAGGATGTGGATATGAGTATATCACTTTAATATATTAGGCACATTTGAGTTCAAAAACAAAAAACATCAGATGACTATGAGAACCATTGTACGCAAGCAATCTCCTTTAATAAAAAGACAACACATTGAGCGTGATTTACCAATGGTGCTGATGAATTATGTGCTTTTTGAGAAGACCTGCAACCTCAGTGTTACTTCCTGCATAAGGAGGACAATTACAACCTTTTTTATAATATCTATAATGATGGGGAACAGTTTTCAAAAAAGTTCCTGTTTCTAAGCAACTCAAGTGTGGGTGCCCCAAGTTCAGCACTGCACTCTGGGAATTGACAAAAAGCATCAGACCATTTTCCCATCCAAAGAAGTGGATGTACAGTTGGCCAGTGATGTAATTGATGTAATTACTCCAGCACTGCCAATCTTCATCTTGTCTTCGCTATGAAGACTTGACCTGCTAATGTTCTGCATGGGCACCACGTCTTCCCACCCTTGAAAGGTGAAGCTCCATGTCTTGGCAATTACGACGACACTTCTGGAAAAGGGGAAGAGGGTGGAAACGGAAAGAGGAGGGGTAAAGGAAAGGTCTGACACTAGCTCCGCAAACCCGTGTGGCGTTCTGCTTTGATCACATGGAGAATGCAAATGCGCCGTTGAGGCATGTCGACTCCAAACCAACGGATGTTCTCTGATGGCAGGCAGCTCCGTGCAATCCCTCCTGATTTCTCTCCGTCTTTCCGTGTTTTCGTTCCAAAGAGAAGCGGGTCCGCGTCTCGAGCTGTAAGCGGGTCGTGAAGGATGTTTACTTCCAGACAGCCCCTCCTTCCTGTCCAAACCTGCTGTGTTTCTTATTCTGTCTGCTCAAAATTCACCAACTTATATTTTTTAACTTCAGAGTCTTTTATTTGCTCCTTCTCCCTCGCTAGCCAAAAACATCTCAGCTGTCTCTCACCGGCGCTTTGGTCTGTCTGCTGACCTCTCTGCTCCCCGAAAGGCAACGCGTGTGAGGGAAGCAGAAAAGAGGGAAATGGAGGGATGCGGAAAGAGAGCGAGAGAAAGAGACGGGGCTAATTAGACGCCACTGAGTCAGTTGTCATAACAGCAAGCGCTCAGCAGGGTTCTTCTCCGCAGTGAGGGGCCAGACACAAAGCTCTAATTGGGAGAGAATGACCGGACTACAGACGAGTGCCGTGATGCATGGGTACAGTAGTTCTGAGTCAGCCTGAAAAACTATCCAGATGTCTGGATGATCACCTGTTTAGACACGTCTGAGAGATATTATAGTGACACAGGATGATGAGTAGGCTTTGCCTCAAAGTTTCTATCTTAATTCTGCACTGTTTGCACCACGGTCATGAGTCAGTGATTCCTCACATCATGCACTTAAATAAGGATAGGTGTCTTATTACCTTTCTAAGTGACTAGAGTTACTTTTCTATTTTTTAATGGGGACATATAAGCCATATCTAGCTGCTCTTTTGACTGGCCACTAAGCAATGATCCTGAATACTCCATAGCAACACCCTAGCAACCACATAGAACACGGTAGCAACCCAATAGTAAGTCCTAGAAACCACCCAGCACACCATAGAAACCTCACTGCAGCACCTAAGCAACCACAAAGCATGCAAACAACTACTCAAATCACAGTAACAACTGCATAAAAATACCCCATAACAATGGCCACAACCCAGAAACAGAAACAGCCACATAGCAACACCCTAGCAACCCCATATGAACACCCACAACCCAGAACATCCTAGCAACTGCATAGCAACACCTTAGCAACCCCATATCAACACCCATCACCTAGAACATCCATGCAACTGCATGGCAACACCCTAGCAACCCCACATGAATGCCCACAACCCAGAACATCCTAGCAACTGCATAGCAATACCCTAGCAACCCCATATCAACGCCCACAACCCAGAACATCCTAGCAACTGCATAGCAACACCTTAGCAACCTCATATCAACACCCATCACCTAGAACATCCATGCAACTGCATAGCAACACCCTAGCAACCCCATATCAATGCCCACAACCCAGAACATCCTAGCAACTGCATAGCAACACCTTAGCAACCCCATACAACACCCATCACCTAGAACATCCATGCAACTGCATAGCAACACCCTAGCAACCCCATATCAACACCCAAACCTCAGAACAAAGTAACAATTACATAGCAACACATTAGCAACCTCATGTCAACGCCCACTGCCCAGAACATTTTAGAAACTAGAAACCATCCAGAACAATCTAGTGACCCCATTACAACATCCCTGCTACCATCCAGAGCACCCATAAAACTGCATGGCAACACAGCAACCACCTATTTTAATGTAAACCAGACAAGATGGTAAGAAGAGAATATAGTAGTCAACATTTGAAGTGGATCAAAAAAGTTTATCGAAGTTGTCCTAAGACAAGAACGGGTGTTGTTTTGGTTTTAGGACAACTTTGATGAAAGGTATTAATCCACTTCAAATGTTGACTACTGTATACTGCAATCGACAACAAAACACAAAAAGAAGCATTAAGCTAAAATCTCATACATAGTGAATTTCAGATGCAGTGGAAACATTAAAAATCCTCTCTCATTTTGTATCTCATCCTAAAGTAGATGCAACACAAACAGAACAACTTGGTACTTTAAAAGTACCGCCCTAAAAATGTCAGCAGTCTCTTAATCAGTGAATTTAAACCCATGTCTTCACCGCTGCTCTTATATATAACCCCAGCGTGTTGTCAGCTGGCCCCAGTGCATTATATACCTAAACAGCCTATTAAATCCCTGCTTGGCAGGAAAGAGGTTCCTGTGTCAAATGGGCCGAGTGCTGTCGCACACACCTCGTGGCGTGAGAGCGAGGCACTCTAATCCAGTTTAATCCATTTCCATCCGCCCTGGGATAAGACGCTTTGCTCATGAAGTCTACCTGAGAGGGGTTTAGAAAGAAGCAAGTGTTTATGCCAATGCTTGAGCTTTGAGAGCTTGGTGTTAGGACAAGTATCACCCTAATCTGAAAGGGATTCATTTCGGAAGGTTAATTTGCACCAACAGCAATAAAAAGGATCTATTTTGCCACATACGCAAGGATTTCTATTAAAGAAATTAATTTCCATCTGTTATTCGCACCATTTTGTAATGAAGTGATCCTATTAGTTTATAGAACTAGCTAAAGGATACAAACATCACTCCTTAATATCTCAGTTGGTTTCTTCTAGACAGTAATGGGATTAAATGATGGTCAAATAGAGAGTTTTGCTGCTTTCTGCGCTTCTGCAATCAAAAGTTTAATAGAAACTCAAAAAATTCTCATCAAAATTAAAAAGTTGATGCTTGAATAAACCAGAGTTTTCTGAGCTATGAAGGAGCAACCTCTAAATATTGATGATGCCTAAATCAGCTAATCATTTTAATGTAAATGAGGTATGAATCTGGCAAGGTGTTTATTCTTGGTTAAGAGCATTAATCGATGACGATACACAAACAAACAGAACCGAGAGCATAATGCGCTACACGGCTCATGTGAATGCTAATACTCCAGCTTTGGTCAATACATCAGAGGAGGTTTTTTTTCCGCATAGACTTCAAGGGAACCTGACGATTCTGGCAGCGCTACGTGAAGGGAATAAATGTCAGAATTTGAGGAGCTCAGAGAGAAGAAATGAGAAGGTGTCTTCATCCAGACACACAGATTCACGCATGCAGAGCACTTAAAAGAGCAAGACACGCTCTCCTCTGTGTTTGGACTAATGAAGATGAACAACCTGGACATTTATAATTCAGCAGGTGCCTTACCTTGCATATTTTAACCTCAGATCCACAAAGGCATTGATACTAACTGGTTAAAATGACTGACGGTTTGGATAATGAGCCAGTGTGTGCTGGTTATCCGTTGGGGGTTTCATCCCTCTTCATGGGATGACCGTGTGATGTTGGTGTTCGCTACATGAATTGCATCATGTGAGAGTTTTATTCACTGAATTCACCTCATTCTAAGACATCAAGGAACATTTCCTCTGCACTACAAGTAGAGCTAATTAATTAATTGGCAACTAAAAGATATTTCAAAATGAGATGTTTTGAAGAACTGAACAACACTGCAACGATAAGACATTTTTTTGGACTATGCCTTTAACTATCCCACCTCATATTGGAAAATATATAAGGCAACACTGCACGTATCCTTTGTGGATAAAGCAATGTTTTTTATTTCTTCTGAAGAAGATCTGAGATTCATCTCCCAAAGAATCTTCATAACTTTTATAAATTCATCAAAATTCCTGTGAAAATACTTTGCTTTTTAAAAGCGCTCTTTTAACATTCCATTACCAACCTTCCACCGTTTCTCTTTGTGTCGTGTTCTCTGTGATGTCATTGTCCTCCGCTTTGGGATGAGACCCTTAGGTATGCTGTGACTCATCCGTTCCTATTCAAACCTGCTGCCAAAGCATTTCCTGCAATCTCAGTCCAAACAGAGCACGCAAAGGGGCTCAACAGCACGCATCTGTCAAGCGGCCTGCGCCAAACCATAGTATGCTCGCTGTCTGCACATACCTCCCTCCCAGCCATAATTGACGAAATATACTAATGAGGAAAAATTTGGAGAAGATACAAAAATCTGAGCGTACACAGAGAAGCAGAAATTGGTTCTGAAGGCGAGCAGGAGTAAATATGAGCCGTCTTCCCAATCTCCCCACCCCCCTTTTTCTCGTTCTCTGATATGTAAATGTTTGCCAATAACAGTTTATTTTGGGTGTAGAGTCTCGTGAATTATAGATGACCATATGGGCTTGAATGGCTGACACTGCCTGCTGAAACACTGAAGGGATGAGCGAGACCGGACAGATGTCTCTAATTGAAACGGCTTTCCTCGTCTCCCATAAATTGTCAAAGTTAATCAAGGGATGTACGGCCAATTTTGTTTGTGGGTTAATTTTTTTCTTGGCTCAGTTTGTAAGACATTGCTCCAATTTGGGGTGGTTAAACATGCATTCACATAATGAAATGCTCCACAAAACAACGTCCTTCTTTGGCTGGTCGACTTGAGACTTCTCAGTTACTTAAAAACCCATTATGCAGTGCATTTGGTTATATTAAATGTAGCCACATGTTAAAGCCATAAAGCTATCATCACATATAGTGAGATGGGACCTATCTGCTTGTTTTAGGTATCTTTAAGCAGTCATTTAATTACTACCAGGATGCTTTTGCTACAGGCTAAAGTCGAAGTTACAAGCAAAGCAACACCCTAAGCACCTGGCGCCATCACCCTTATCTCCATTTTTCACAGTTTTTCCACAGAAATGATCCTTTGTAGTGATGAACAGCCTGATGGACAGTTTTCATTAGCAACTTGTATAATTAAATGGGTTTAACTAATAGCAAATTCATCATAATACCCGCTGGCCATCAGCGAATGACAGGCTATTTCATTTGGCCCAATGTTTCATCTCATTTTAAGAGCACCGTGACAGTGACAACTAAATGTTGTAGAAGAAATATAATGAAAACAACCAGATATCATTTAATGAGGCTAAATTAGCAAAATAATTACCGAAGTCTATCATGGTACTCCCGTGGCAATACCGCAGTGTTTTGACATCTTCGAAAGTATTCTTTGAAATATCTTGGTGAATCATGTGCATATGTTATTTCTATGTTATATGAACACTGTGAAACTATGGTACTGTAATAACATGGTTATTTTTTTAAACAAAGCAATACTATGGATTTAAGATGTGGTCTTACCCTAAAGTAACTTGTAAATACTATACATAAATATGCTAATAATTCAGAGCCATAGTATATATTCCAGTATGCCATCTGATACCTCACTGTAGCAGAGTACTTTTCAAGCGTAATGAAAAATACACTGGTGTGGTTGAGAAGTTAGGTGCAGTTACGAAACCCAAAATTTGACTTAACGATTTAAAATCCTTGTTGTTTCAGTACTCACAAGCGATGATGTTGCCGTAGCGGTTTTTGTTGCGATTCTCATCCTTCTTGGCAGTTTCCCATGGTGCCGTTTGTCCCTCAGCCAAACCCTGGAATCAAATCAAGAATACATTAAAGCATGTTCATCTATTACAGAAATGCTTTCACACACATGCGTATACATACACATATACATATACTTTCTGAGAGCTAAAAGACATACAAGTTAAACTTCTCACACTTTTGAGAAGCTTTTCTGAAATAACAGGTTGAGTTAGGTGCCTCTTTTCCCCTGATATCACTGAAAGACTCTTGTGTGTGGAAGAGTCTGGTAATTGTAGACTCATCCTTTAGCCTTGGGGCAAAGACAAGACTCTGAAATGTCAGACAAGAGCGCTGAATGGTGGCCACTTAAAGCCGTGGTGCAATCTTCATCCTGTCCAGCACACACAAGACAAGCCATTTACTGTGACAGATCTAGAGAAACAACAGTGGTCTGCAAAGTGTCTGCATTAAAGAAAGACTTCATGGACAAAGCGATTCAAAACAAGCACATTTTAAAAATGAATTGGAGGGGTGATGGCGCAATTTAGTGAAGGTTTATCTTTAAAAGACATAGAACAGCAATAGAGAATCGACTGAGAGATAAAAGTTCATTCGCAGACCTCATGATGTGTCTTTTCTTTTTTTTTTTCATTCACAGCAAAATTTGGGGGGCGAATTTTATATGGTAACTTTAGCAGTTTCATGTGAAGATATTGCACATTGTTTTCATAAAGTGACTCTATCTCTAATAATAAATAGTACAGTTGAATCTGTTCAAAGTGTAATTAAAAGTTCAATTTTTTTTTTTTTTTTTTAAATCTATTAGTCTGGGATGCAATAGATCTGAATTTCATGTTAGATTATGCAAAAGTTCTGAAAATTCACTAGAAGGTTTTTACAATGCATATTGTTATTGACATGAGCTCGCACACTAGTCAACCAATTAATTATAAATTCATTACCAGTTTGTATAATTAAGTAGGTTTAACAAAAAGCAAAGTGATCACACCTGCCGGCCATTAGGAAATGACAGGCTACTTCATTTGTCCACTGTTTCATCTACTTGTAACAGTCACAACTATGTCAATAACTAGATATCTCACAACGAATTATATCTATTGTATGAATTGTATTCTATCCATCCGTCCATCCATTCATCCATTGCTTTTTGGTACCTTTATATGTAGCAGCATTAACAGAAGTACCAAAACGCAGTTGGATACAGATGGATGGATGGATGGATGGATAAAAAAAAAAAAAAAAAAAAAAATCAATCAATCAATAAATAAACAAACCAAAAATATGCAAAATAATGTGTTCCATCATGCATCACTACATACAGTGGTTTTTAACTAACTGACTGTTCTGGTCGGGTGAATCAGATGGGGTCATGTATGTAGAAGACTTGTTTTTCTCTCCCAAGGCTGTTTGATGGATCCCATCTGGAACTAGTGAAGCACAGAAGCCTGAACATACAGACCGTATCATCTCTGCTGCACTGTTCCTTCACGTGCATTAAACATGATCTGGCACCTGTGAAAATCGAAACCTCACAAAGCCTCATTTTGTTAAATTGCTCTTTCATGTGTGAATGAAACATGATCTGGCAACCTTTCCAATAAATCAGTCACATTCATGCAAAGGGATGCTGGGATCTGGCAACTCTTCCCGTGTTCTCATTATTATCACGGTACAGTCAGGGTACTGAGTCGGTTATAGCCAAAGTCTCTGTCTGCCTGACAGAATGTGATGCTAAAACTGTTTGAGGAGCTCCTTAATGATACATTTTAGACATCCGGAGAGAATCGCTACACAAAAAGCCTTAAACTTCTGTCTTCTGGCAGTGAGCTAAACGTATTCTTCATTTGTTCTGTATTGGATTCCTCATCCACTCTCTGGTGTCCTCACTGGAGCCTCTTTCGTCTTCTGATCTTCTGTTTTTGATACTATTAATGCTTTATAGAAGTGATGAGAAGATAGTGAAGAATAAAACAAGGCGTCTTTACTATGTGTGTGTGGACACAAAGACAGCGGACAAGCTGTCAAACCCACACTACCAAACATTTCATGATCCTCCTCACCAGCTACACTTCTAGGCTTCATCACTGTGTTGTTTTGTTATCTAATGCAATGTCATTCACACATTGAGTGTGACTTAAGTGTCCAAATACTTTATGGGGCCAGTGTAACCTTCTGCATATTTATTCGTATCATTAAGTTCTTGTTGTTTCTTCTCTCTCTAACGTGAGCACAGATGCAGGATCACACATCTGGCAGGCTGAGATTAATGATGCGATTGTGCTGACATACACACACAGGTGGCCGTCATCAACTTTTACCAACACGATCAGATCTGCATCACTCACTCGCTGTCCATCATATCTCATTCCTCTCCACTCCTTCTGCCTCAACTCTATTTGTATGTTCCACTTTACGAATCATGTAAAATTAGAGGTGCAAGATACACTGATGTAATAAAAATGAATATTATTAAAGGGATAGTTCAACCAAAAATGAAATTCTGTCATTAATTACTCACCCACGTGTCATTCCAAACCTGTAAGACCTTCGTCCATCTTCAGAACACAAATTAAGATATTTTTGATTAAATTTTAACTTTCTGAGCTTGCATAGACAGCAAAGCAAATATGATGTTCAAGACCCAGAAAGGTAGTAAGGACATCATTAAAATAGTCCATGTGACATCAGTGACACAAATATGCAACAATTTCTTCTCTTCTGTGTCAGTCTTCAACACGCGTTCACAGGACTATTTATCGATTTCATTTGCTACCTTTCTGGACCTTGAAAGTGGTAGTTGTGTTGCTATCTATGCCGGGGCTGAAGCTCTCAGATTTTATCAAAAATATCTTAATTTGTGTTCCAAAGATGAACGATGGTCTTGGAACGACATGAGGGTGAGTAATTAATGACAGAATTTTCATTTTGGAGTGAACTAACCCTTTAAGTATTTGTAATTATTTGACTTTATTTAATAATCATATTTTCAAGAGTCATTTTTTTCACATTGCTTACCAGCATAAATCAGTGAGTTGTGAAAATAAATTAAACGTAAACAATTAAAAAGATTGATCATTGTTTAAACATGCAAACAAAATTTAATTTGTTAAAAAGTGTGAGATTTAAACAAATTGTAGAAATTGCCGATAAATTGTCTTGTTAACTGTGTATTTAAAACATTCAGTTTATTAGTAGATCTTATCCTCACATTTATTAGTTTATTAGTTAAATGTGACTGACATATCTCCTTAAAATATTCATAGATAATCAGGAAAATGATATAGAATTACAGTCACTTATTGCGTATTAAATAAAAAAAATGTATATACACTACCGTTCAAAAGTTTGGGGTCAGTAAGACTTGTAATAGTCTTTAAAGAAGTCTCTTATGCTCATCAAGGCTGCATTTATTTGATTAAAAATATAGAAAAAAACAGTAATATTGCAAAATGTTTTTACAATACAAAATAATGTTTTTTATTT